>SSHR01000393.1:16257-64460 GCA_006518225.1 Fusarium neocosmosporiellum | reverse complement strand
AGGCACGTAAAGTGATGTCGACTTGTCTCCTGAGTTGGGCTCAGCAGGGTGCCAGAACCAAGGCTTAGCACATTTCGTGCTATCTGAGCCGCCCCTTGGGGTGTCTGGGTCAACCTTGAGCTCCAGTAGCTGCACTGATACGAATTTGCATGCCTAGAGAATTGGGTGGTGAGAGTTATTCAACGTGTGTGGGAATGGAAGGCTTACATCGAGCCCGATAATTAATCCAGACAGCTCGTGTCCAACTTGTGGATTCAGAGTAGCCACCCCAACGCCATCTGGGGGCTTGCTGATGATACCAGCTGTTTGTTGGGCCATTGTGCCAGCTCCATCTTGCGTCAAAAAACCCAGGCCTACAATTCCCGAGGTGGAACTCGCAACCTGAATACCTCCCAATCGAGTATTTGGCGGAATGGTGATTGTTTTCTCCGAAAGAGGTATAATGAGGCCAACCCGAGACACCTCCGTCATACTATTGGTTTCGCATTGCACAAATACCCTGATTCCGCAAACATAGTCGGAGAAATCAAAAGTAATGAAAGACACTGATATTTGAATGCCCTTACCATAGAAGCCCACGGCACTGAAAAGAAGTGAACGTGTTCCAAACAAGCGTATGCCCATGCCGCTAGACGGCAAATCATCTTGCCGAGCAACACCTTTGGCCAGTTGGCCGGCTTGGTGTCCTCTTGAAAATAGCTCTGGCTCAATGCTGCAGTCTTCTCGTAGGCTTTGAGTCTGTTCAAAGAGCAAAATCAAGCACTGCGTGAGATTACGCAGGCACTGCCAGATTCGACGACGGTTGCGAAGGTGTCCGTTTGAAGTTCTGTCCAGCAAGGCATGCTTGATACCCAAATATAGTGCTCGCCAGTCAATCGTCGAGGGCAGTGGTAACGAAGAGTCTTCGTTTAGAGGAACGAAGTTCATTTCCTTATCTGCAGAGAAGCGGCTTGCCCAGAAGGATCGAGGAAGCCGAGTCGGTTTGGCAAGACCTGCAACCTTCCTGGATGCAAGCCTTAGGTTGCATAGATCTGCAGATTGCAGAAAACAAAAGATGAGATGGCTCACTTCAGCGGGGAAGCGGGAGAACCAGTCTACTGGGTTATCAGAACAGTCTTGGAAAAGGTCTGCATCTGCATGAAAGGCTTGGCGAGAAGGAAGACCCCTCAATATATTAGGATCAGCCAACAGAAAGTCCCAACCTGAAGAGAAGTATGCCGTCACGTTCCAGAATTGAGACGCACCGCCAAAGTCATGGGCGGGAAATGGAACGTGGAAACGATCCCAAGGAAGGCAGAAGAGCAAGTTGAACAAGGGCTCTACGATTCGTCGAGGTTCCTGACGACATCCAGTAAGGGACTCGAGCTGTGAGAGGAGAATCTGCCAGCAAGCTTCATGGAATGCGAATGTCCAAGACTGGGTCGGGGATGAGTATGATAGGTAGTGTCGTCCCAGGTCATGCTGCGAATCTGTGTAGGAAGCGTCTGCATCGTGGCCAGCCAGAAGAGAACCGGAGTGGTAGTAGCCGATGCCTGTAAGAGACAAAGAGTGCCGCCCATGCTCAGACCTAACTGGAGAGCTGTAAGCGACTCCCTCGGCGAAATCATGGGACCCATAGCGGATGGCTCACCTGCACGGATTTCATGACACCAGTCTAGCCGTTTATCAGGCGTTGTGGGGGGTGGGCCGGCGTGAGAAGCAAGGCGCACACCGCACAGAATGCAATGATGGCGCATCTCCGGCTGCATGAGCGCTGAACTTGCCCCTACCGGTCCCACAGATGTAGTAGTCCATAGACACCAAGTTCAAAGATACCTAGGTAGTGAACAACTTGGCGTAGAAGCAGTGACCCGACGTGTGTGTGTGCAGAGATAATTCCTCGTCGATAAGACCTTGACTACTTGCCAAGACCACTAAATACTGACTACAGCGTAAGCGAACCCTATCAACCCCGCTTCCTCGATAGCGACACGGAGATAAGATTATGACATTGATTTATAAAGTTGCTAGTCAACTCTTTTCTGGAGCAGAATGGCAAGAGGTCGGATAAGGACCCCAGAAATGGGAACGTCCCGGGGGCTGGGGAACCATTCTTAACAGGCCATCAAGAGATAAGAGGTGGATCAACTTGCCTTAACGGGAGAACCAGGGCATTGGCGGGGTTCACGATAACTCGGGGTTTGAACAACATCCGACGACACCGGAACCCGCGTCGGCATGTCGTTATCGGACAACAGTTAATACGATATTCTATAAGTACGTCAAGATCCCTTTCAATCGTATTTCTTTGACAGAAGGTGACCAAAGCTACAGTCATAGCCTCTTATCCCATTGATCAATATGCTTCCTTCCTTCATCAATACAGCCGCTCGGGCTTTGGCCCTTGGAGCTCTTCTGGTTCCCGCTGTCCAGGCTGACTTTGACACGGGCTTAGAATGGATTTCTACAAACAAGTCTTTGCCAAAAGTTGTGTGCGTACCACAATATCCTCTTGCTCTTTGTTTGAACTAATAGAAAGATGTAGTATCTATAGCGCTAAAGGCACCATCCTCTCAGCATCAAACTATAGCCGGCTCGACAATGTCAACTACGGTTCCGGGGTTGGGCCCACGCCAGAACAGCTGATCGGGAACGTTTCAGAGGTTCTGGATGTCGCCCAGTTGGCAGTTGTCAACTTCAACGTGTCTGGTGGCAGCTCGGGCCTGAACTCGTCACTCTACCTCAATATTAGCCAGCACGCAAATCGCCAGCTATGTGACCCAAACTCGGATATTGTTGGGGCCATCATGTTTCACGGCACAAACACCCTTGAGGAGACGGTAAAGTCACTGCTCCTCAACATATGCCCGTGTGCTGACTGATAACAGGCCTTTGGTGTTGATCTTACCTTTAACTGCTCCAAACCATTCATTGCCACAGGTGCAATGCGTCCCGACACTTACATATCTCCTGACGGGCGTTCAAACTTTTACCAGGCCGTCGCTGCTGCTGTCTCACCCGCATCACGCAATCGCGGAGGTTTGATCGCTTTCAACGATCGGTAAGCAAGGTCGCGACATCTCAAGAACTCAACTAAGTGGCTGTGGCGCAGAATCACCTCCATCTTCTACTCAACAAAGCTCAATGCCAACACCCCAGACACCTTCAAGTCCGTGGAACAGGGAAATCTAGGAGCTTTCCTGGGCGGACAGCCATTCTACTACTTTGGCCCGGCTTATCCAACTGGCCGTCCTTATTTCGACGTTAGCAACACGACTGAATTGCCTTCCGTTGTCATTTTCTTCGGACACCGTACGTGGTCTTATAAGCGTCTGAGATATCTTCGTGAATAGACTTGAGCGCTGACATGAACAGAGGGCTTTGATGCTTCGTTGATGCATGCAGCTGTGGCGAACGGCGCCAAGTGAGTACCCCTGCGAACAACAAGACACCTGATACTGACTTAAACCAAAGGGGTCTAATTATCATGGGCCCTGGAGCAGCCTCCCTCAGTCCCAGCGCTCGAGAGGCTGCCGCGGAACTCTTCAAAAAGGGCATTCCAACTGTTGCTGTCGCCCGACCTACCACTGGAACCGGCGTGCCATCCATAAATCCTGGTCCCGTGTATGTTCATTAACTTGACTCATTTCCCTTGTGAATCTGAAATACTGACGACATCTGCAGTTTCTTCTCTAGCTACGTTGGGGCTGAGCAGGCTCGTGTGATGCTGCAGCTTGCGATCAATGCCGGACTTGACCTCGACGAGATCCGAGATCTGTTTGAAACCCCTTTGAGAGAGGCGGTTTATGGCGTTTGGGCCAATCAGCTTGCCTATTACTCTTGATAGAGGGGAATGGGCATTATAGGTCATGAACGTGGTCTAGGCATGAGTAGTAGAGACCTTCAACCTTATGAATACAAGTTAAAGTCCGCTGAGGATAATTATTCGTCTTTATTATGCTCGCTCAATGGTGAATTCTCATGCATACTTTAAGATTAACAGATATAGCGGAAGTAAAGATTTCGCGAGACAGTCTCATTAGATATTCCCAACTGTTCTGAGTGTTTTGGTCTAGCAGCGCTAGTCTGCGAGATTTTGTCGCGGCGCTTGTTCTCCGCGATGAGGGTGAGACGTAGAGCTAACAATATTGATATTTTAATATATTGTCTATCTAAGGGTAAATCAAGACAACCCAGCACGAGAAATACAGTTATCAACATGTTGCGGACTTGGCGACGCTTCCAAAAGAAGGCATCAGCCACGACGACAAAGAACATTATTGTAACACATGCCAGCATCAAAACCCAATGCCGAAAACACTACACGTTCTTAACATATGGCAAGTATATCCAGAGATATCAACGCTTCAAGTGAAATAAAAGTAGGTAGAATCAAGGCAACTATCCTATTCCCTTCCCCGTTAGCACTTGAGTGAGTTTGTGTTTATCCACCACCAACAGGCAGGTTCGGGCTGCTACCCCCATTACTAATATTATCTGAAAAAAGACATCGTAAAACCTATGCCATGAAACAGAGGAACACTTCAGGGTGGAAACTTGTGTGGGGACTTTGTCCTAAAGGGGCTGTGCACCGCCAGAATTTGCGACACCACTTCTTTACAAGCACAAGACAAAACAGGATCTTTTTAAACTATCTCAAGCGAACATAATAAAGTTTTCTCTTTCAATTAACTAAATTTAGTTCTAGAGCAATCTATTGTTGTTCCAGATAAAGTTCAAACACTTCAAAGTTTTATTAGTTGCTTGCAATGTTTACCCACAACGTCACGTTGATACCGACTGCTATCTCTCCCCTTCCTCCCTAAACACGGACCAGCACTGGCATAGAACGACAAGAAATGGGCCTGCTTGGCGATGAGACATGGGTCTTCTTGTTGCGCAGCTCGAAAAAGCTTGATCTGGCTGTTTACGAAGCTAGTTATCCACCTGTCCTCCTAACACAGCGGGTAATGGGAGTAACCAGGATGATTCCTGGTAGCTCAGTGGATATTCAGAGGTGATGCATCTCGAAAACTGACCTCGGTCCCCAAACAAGCACCCCACGACCGAGGGAGCCTCGGTTCCTCACTGGCCCAAAGCTCGAACTAACACAGAATCATCCTCTCTCCCTCCTTGGTGCTTGAGCGAGTTTCTTTTGAGTCCATCATTAATGGTCAGGTTGCTCTGCTGCCCCCACTAGGCTTGAGTCCTGCGCTGACAACATGAGCGAGTTCGAGGTGGTTGCTATTGGTGGAGCCGGGGCTAGACGCAGACCCCTGCGAACATCTGTGATAACAAGATCCACGATGCTCTAGGAGCACATTGCGCTTGCAGAAGAGCCATTTCAATCTCATCAAGTTAGGCAGGGTATGCTACGACTCCTTTTATTCACGGTACGTATCCATTCATCGTCTATTTAACGTCAGGGAACCCCCCACAGCACACTCGATCTCCGATGTTCCTGTTCATGTCTGTTGGTTCGACATGACTATCGACTTCAAGCCCACACATGCTACGGGGGCGGTAGCTTCAGATGAGCAAGTTTTCTGAAAATTACAGCAGGGCCTGTATGCTGTCTCCACAAGCTCAGAGAGATGCATATAGTCGAGTCTCATTCCGGCCAGAGTGGTCGATCAAGATCCTCCTCTGATCCATCCATCTCTACTTTCACTACAAGAGTCAACCACCATGAGCGAGGTCCAGCACCAGGTCCACGCCAACGAGCTGGCTGAAAAAGAGGCAGGCGTCGTCAGAGATTCACCCTCCAGCACCGACAATGAAGAGCCAATCAACCCAGACGCCCAGGCCGGTGTCCAAAAGATCGAGGCCCTCACCTCGGTGTGGACAACCCGAGCCATCATCGCCGCCTACGTAATCATCTGGTTCGTCTACTTTGTCGACATGCTCCTCCAGGGCGTCGGAGGCTCGCTCAACCTCTGGGTCACATCTGCCTTTGCGCAGCACTCTCTCACGCCGACCGTCATGATCTTCAGCAGCATCATCGGCGCCGTCTTCAAGCTCACCATCGCAAAGATCCTCGACGTTTTCGGCCGACCCCACGGATACCTCCTTTCTGTCTTTTTCGCTGTCATTGGCCTCATCATGATGGCCGCCTGCAACAACGTTGAATCCTACGCCGCCGCTCAGGTGTTTTACACCGTTGGGAACAACGCTCTGCTATACACCATAAGCGTCTTCATCGCCGATTCTTCGTCTCTGCGCAATCGAGGTCTTGTCAACGCCTTTGTCGGCACACCAAATTTCATCACCGTCTGGGTAGCTGGTCCCATGTCTGAGGCATACCTCAAAGGGCCCGGTTGGCGCTGGTGCTTCGGGACCTTTGCCATCCTCCTCCCCGCCGTGACGGTTCCGCTCTTCGGAATTTTCGCCTACAACCATCAAAAGGCCAAGAAGCAGAATCTGCTCCCCAAAACCAATAGTGGGAGAACAGTGTTCGAGTCTCTTCTCTACTACTGCCGCGAGTTTGACGCCGTCGGCCTTCTTCTGTTGTCTGGCGGCACGGCTCTATTTCTGCTGCCCTTCAACATCTATTCGTTGCAAGCACAAGGATGGCGGGCTCCTCTCATCATCTGTCTTCTTGTCTTTGGCTTCGCTCTCATTGTCGCATTTGTCATCTGGGAGAGATTCTTCGCCCCTGCTACTTTTATCCCCTTTTCTCTTCTCCGGGACCCAACACTCCTCGGTGCCTGTGTGATCGGCTTTGTGCTCTTTCTGAGTTACTACTGCTGGAACGCCTACTTTACCTCGTTCCTGCTAGTTGTCAACGGCCTGAGCGTCACGCACGCCAGCTACGTCGCCCAGACTTACACTATTGGCTCGTGCCTGCTATGCATCTTCACGGGATGGTTGATCCGCCACACTGGTCGCTATAAGCCCGTGTGCCTCTACTTTGGTGTTCCCATGAGCATATTTGGCGTGGGCCTGATGATTCACTTCCGCCAGCCCGGTATCGATATTGGTTACATCGTCATGTGCCAGATCTTCATCTCCTTTGCCGGAGGAGTCGTCATGATTGCTGGTGGTGTCGCCGCCGTGGCCACCGCATCTCACCAGCACATTGCCGTTGTCATTGCCATCCAGGCCATGTTCTCCGAGGTCGGTGGTGCTATCGGCCTCTCCATTGCCGCTGCTATCTGGCAAGGTGTGTTTCCCAAAAAGCTGGCCGAATACCTCCCTACCGAGGAGCTTCCTCACCTGTTTGACATCTATGCCACCGTGGAGGCGCAGCTGGCGTATCCTGAAGGTACTCCTGCCCGCGAGGCTGTTCAGGACGCTTATGGTGATGCACAAAAGATGATCTTGATTGCCAGCACGGCAGTTTGGGCTATTGGTCTGGTGGCGACGCTTGTGTGGAAGGATATCAACGTTAAGGAGATCAAGCAGGTCAAGGGCAATGTCATCTAAGCTCACGGCAGAGAAGCGGTGCAGTGTCTGGTTCTTTTCAAGACAATATTGTTTGCCTGAGGTGGCCAAAGAGAGTAGGGATAGCTAGGAAGCGTTGATATCTGGACTTGTATGAGAGGAGGTGTATAATTCATTCCGTGTCATCTCAACAAGAGAATCACAACTTTACTGGTCAAGTGATGATTTGTTGTGGTCAGGTGAACTTGGCTGCATGTAAGAATACCAAGTCTCACGTGGATGGTGCACTTGGGTCTCATGCTGACTCTGCAAGTCCAGCCCAAGCCCAGATTCTCTCTTGAGTCTCGGCCTCCTCTCACGAGACATTTTACCTACCATCTCTTCTCGCCAAGGTACTTGAGTACGCAGGTAGGTAAGTATTTGAGCCATTCTTCAGCTTAGCTGACATCATAACCTCTACAGATATCGATTATTGTTACTCCAACGGGGATATCCCGAACATTCGAGATCAAGGATCGTCATCATCATGCCAGACCCCTGCCACAGCGTGTCAGATCTATCCGCCATAGGGCTGATCCTCCTGCTGAGGTCTGGAGTAAGCACCACTCGATTCTTGTGTCCCTCCACCGCCTCTGCTTGATTCTGGAAATATGGCGCGACAAAAGTGTCCGGCGGGATAGGTCCAACATTTAGTACGGCACAGCCACTTGGGTTAATACGCATGTCAACTGGGATAAGACGCTTAACTACTTAGAGGCCAATCCAAAGCATTGCAGATGATGCTCGAACCCCACAAAATTGGGCAAATTTACCAAGAGCTCGGGGCATTAGCCTTAAGATCCATGCTTCTTTGTATTCCCCAACCTTGAAGGGTACCAGCGCTGCCCAATCACGACTGTCTGATCTGCTCAAAGGACCGACGACGCTATTCCCAAGAGAGTGAGATTCGGCGCTCCCTCCTTAATTGTGGAGCGTCCGGTCTCTCGACCTTCAGTCGGGCCAATCATTCTTTGACAAGCATTGCCTGAATGATCGGTCGCTGTATTACACCAGCTTCGCACTTGTGTTGCCTCTGCCCTCAGCTCGGAGATATAAAACCCAAACTGGTCCCTCCCGGGATCAGATCCCGTTGTTTACGTCTTATCTTCTGGTCCCTAACTTGGTCGACATCTACGTCCAGCAGCAACGTCATGGCTGGCGTGCCATCGAGTAAAGGCTGCAGAGCCTGCGTTCGTCAGAAGAAAAAGGTACCCGTTGCTTCCGCTTGCTGAATCCCCACACTCACGCCAGGACTCCAGTGTGATCAGGTCAAGCCAGTTTGCGCCAGGTGCGCCAGACTCAAGATTGCCTGTATCGGTGCCGGCGAGCAAAAGTGGAAGTTCAAACCAGTATCATTTCAACCAGTAGCTTTCCAACCAGCTGTCGTTGAAGAGATTCCCAAGAAGTCGAGGAAACCCATCAAAGTGTCGATTCCACCAGTTCCGGACAACATCATCACGAGCATCGCGGGGAGGTTCATTGCGGCTCTCGAGGTGTCGGATATTAGATACAGCCTCAGCAGTTACGGCGACTTTCTCGAGCATATTCCCAGGCGGCTCGGTCGGAGTGAGGCTCTCGATGCCTCGGTCAAGGCGTTGGTCAGCGCATTTCCGTACCACTACACTCGGAATCTACCACAGGACGCTCTAGCCAACTACATCGACGCTTTGAAAGCGCTCAGGATATGTCTCAACTGTCCAGACAAGAGACTGGCGCCCGAAACACTGTCTGCTATTTACATCATCATGATCTGCCAGGTAGCTACAACCTCATTCACCAACGGACTAGTCTAATTTTGTGTAGGGCTGGATAGGGCGTTCTGATGACTACGTCAGAAGCCATGGGGAAATCCTGGCTCATTTGGCAAGTTCTGCTATTGTGCAAAACTGGAAAGATACTTTTGAGTTGCAGTTGCTTGAAACCTTGTTTGTACCGCTGGTGGGTTGTCTCGGCCAGAAACCTCAAATTTGAAGCTGACATACTCTTCACTTTGATAGATCCTTGAGGCAATGGTCAACCCAGCAATCACGATGGAATCCTGGTTTCTGCTCGTCGACTATTGCATACCACAAGCATCATTCGAGAAGACCCACGGACTACGCATCCCAAGTCTGGAAGCGCAAAAGCTGATTCGAATGCCCGTCTTCTTCCACAGTCCCATGCTCTACATTGACGAGATCAAGTCGGCGTACCAGGAAATGCAACAAGATCTCCCCGGCATCCGTCAATACCTTGCCAATCTAGACCGAAACGAATCTTCGCGAGGGAATCGGGCCAAGCTGTCTCACAAGTTCCGAGTTGTCCATGCGCTGCTTCTCACCCTGGCAATTCCGTTAAACAGCCTTCTGCGGGCACTCTACCCAGACGATGAAGTGTTATTTCAAGAAGCAATCGCGCTGACCGACGAGTTCATCATATTGGCGCAGCACGCCTCTCAGCACCGGCCACTGGGTGCTACCTATATCCCTCCCTGCCTGGCAGGCGTGGTGAGTCTCGATATCATCTAACTGTGCCGAGCCCTATCACTAACCTATCTCCAGTGGGCGATAACAGATTCTTTGCACGTGCAGCAGGCCGAGTTGCAGAGGCTGATGGAAGAATATCAGCCGGATTCACCACTCATAAACTGGATGGAGCAAGCAGTATGGCTCAAGGCATCACACAAGACGCTACTTGACCAAGTAGCCGGGAGGGCGAGCAGCGAGGGTAACTGGGATGGCCACCTATCGATGGTTCACTGCATGGCGGGTTTCGGGCCGAGCGGCAGCTGTCTATTCGCATGAGTTTCGAATAGGGAGTTGGTATGATATAGGCTATCAATGGTCACCGGCTTAGAATGGCGTAGTAACGGCCGCAGCTCTCGTGAGTTTGTGGTTTGGCGAAAAGCTGCCTGATCAACAGTAGAAAGTCAGCGGATGTTCGCTCATCCTGAATATTCATGGTTACTACCAGGGTAAGAAAGCAAAGAAACATTCCTGAACGAAATATTCAACGTGCTAAAAATTATCACGCTTTCTTCTTTTGTTACCCATCTTTGATTAGTCGTACTATTACTGTATAAGAAAGCATGCTGTAGGCCATAATGCAACTCCAATGCTTCAATACGCGGCATACGCCCATACACGAGAACGGTCTAAAATCCACAAGTCATCATAGTCTTCCCCCTGGGAACCGAAAAGACTCGGCCGCACCATGAACCTCACGCGCTTAGACTTGGGGCTCCCAACCGCGAGCTCCATATTGCTATGATCCAGCTCCATTTCATAACGTTTTTCGGAAGGCCAGCCAATGCCGTAACACCTCTGTTGGCCGCAGAGCCGCATAGCCAGGTGAACTGCCTTGTTGACAATAGTCCGCAGCTCACTGCGGCGGCTCCAGGGGACCAATGACGAGGATAGACCGTCAAGCATTTAGTCTAGGTCCTGGACTATCTCGGCGTTCTCTTTCTCGCGGTCTTCCTCAGAGATGGTAGGTGAGATGAGGTTGGCTATTAACGCTTTCCACTGATGGAACATGGCCTTGTGCCTTTTCGATTTCAACTTCTCAACGTCTGCCAGCAGTTGATTGCCTATCTCGGTCAGTTATGGACCGAATAAGCAACAAGGAGACTCTTACTCATCACCGCCAGGTTCCTCTTATACTTCCCTGCCCAGCAGAAGGGTGCATTGGTTGCGTAGGGCCCGAACGCGCACAAGCAAAGCGCATTCCTTCCGCATGGCGCCGTACCATATCAAGGCCCTCCTGAGTGTCCTGTACGAGGGCAAACCAGGATGATCCGGCTTTGACGAGCGTTGCCTCGGGGTTCTCCTAGCTTGGCAAGTCAACCGATTTAACATAAGGGCCACCTTCTGCGATGTGTTCAAATCCAGTACGCTCCAGTATGGTGAAGTTCATTGTTGAAATCCAGAGAGTGGCATATGCCATCTTCATAAACGTCGTTGTATTCATTTGTCGTCGAAGCACATGGCGCCATGTGTAAGCAAAGTCGCGAAGCACTCGGCCAAGAAATGTTTTCTCGCGCGGTAATTTCCCAAACTCGAGCTCCCAGTAGGGCTCTGGCAGAATTGTTTGTTCCAGTGGTGGTTGCGGTGAGTCCAGCAGCTTGAGAGAGTCAGCGGCCATTCTCGGCCAATTCCAAGAGGCGCCACGCTAATTTGATCCCTGTTTTCGAGGAAAATTATATCCTCGTTGAGGTCAAGTGTCCAAACGCTGTTGAACGCACCTCCACGGCGATCGCCAAAGGGGTTGACAAAATCGTAAACGTCTTCCCAAACCAACTGGGTACCCCGTTCCAACGCTGCGCAGAGCTTCTTTTCGGTCGAGTTAACGGTTGTCAAATGGGAACCAGAAGTTAGACCGCCATTCATGGGACATACCGGGGCATTTCTCCTGATCCGCGAGGACGCGAGAGATCAACTCAAGTAAAGTTTCACAGTCAGGTGGTTTTTTCGAGTAGCTCCTACGAATTGAAGCCCCTTGGGCGTGTTGTCAGCATGCTTCAATGAAAATCTTTTCACGTGAGTTGCCTTGCGTGATAAATACCAAAAGTGATAAAACCGACATGGTCATGTGCAGGTTGTGACCTGAAGAAATGTGAGACTTGGGCTTGTTGGTTGTCCTCAACCAACCTGAGGATCACGTGAATCCAGCCAGCCAATCCTGTCTCTTCAACTAGACGACATCAAGAGTTACACAGCATTTACTTTCTGTCCCGATTCCATACCATTTTCGATGCTAGTTTGACACTTTAAATCAGCCGGAAAGTTTCCCAAGGTGTCCATGTAACGAAAACTCGAATATTCACATTCAGCCGATGGTCCTTGTATGGCCACCGTCAATAAGCTGGCCAACAAGAACTTTCCCTCTGAAAAGCAGTTGATCGTTTCGACTTATCGGGCATAAGTTAATTGCACCATACACGAGAAAGCCCACACTCAGTCCCTAAGAGGAGAAAGCTCGAATTAAGCAAAAAGTCATGAGCAACATAAAAAAAAACATACAACAGCAGGTATTCGCTGGTCGTCACCGACCCAACTACTAATCCGCCCCTTACTGGCTTATCTATGGGAGAGCGGACGGGATCCCGAGTTCTCCAGTAGGTATGGTCGTATGTGACTGGACAACCTGCTGCGACGCCTCAGAACGACGAGAGTCGAAATCGAATGGGAGGACAAGTAGTGGTAACATTTGCAAGAAATTGAAGCCTGTAATATTCGGAAACCAGTAAGCTACTCCAAAGGACCCGTATGCCCCTCTCTGAAAATGTGTGTGTTTGTGTTTGTGTTTGTTATAGGCAACTAGCATACATTGTTGCCTACAGCCTACTAAACAGCCCAGTGGTGAATGTCAAGTCGTAAAAGTCTTAGTATATGAAGCCCTCTTCCACGAGAGTAGTTCTTAGGCTTATTAGGCTCTTCACCACAAATCAAGTCGCCCTTGCTCTGAAGCTGTACAGCAAAATGAAAAGACCAAGCAGAAACTGGTCGTACTTTGACGGCCTACACGCGGAATCGGACAGATGCATGCGCGGCAGACTCGAGCGCATCCAGCGTATCCTCTCTTCAGCGAACTTCGAATACCTCAAGACACGCGCAATAGAGTCACGAAGGCAGCATCAGCCAGACCTACCTCCCCATCTTGAGTGCAGCATCAACCTGATGCATTTCACATCTGGTTACGATCACTTGGTCCTGGAACTTGCATTCTCAGACCACGTGTACTGGGTTGCCCGCATCCCGCACCAAGATGTCGGCGACGAGAGAAACTCGATGCTCAGCGAGATTGCCACAATGAAGGTTGTCAAGGAACATACTACCATCCCGGTTCCCCAAATCTTTTCCTTCGAGGTATCCAGAGACCAACCTTTTGGCTACCCATATATTCTCATGGAGGGCCTCTATTGCCGCACCTTTCCGAAAGGACTGGCGATAGCTATACCTGTCCAACATCGTGCCAAAGTGGCCAAACAGCTGGCAAATGTCTTTGCAGAACTCCAGAATCTGACCTTCAGCCGCATCGGGCGCCTTTGGTGTGGAGAGAATGTCGACCAACCCGTCAAAGTCATGAAAATGGCCTGTCACGCTTTGCCGGGGCCCCTGGAAACCTCTCTCGAATATTTATATCACCAGACACAGGACCAGAACCGACATTTCATGTCGATACATCCAGGTGACCCAGACTGGCTGACGGCCTGTTGGGTCTTGAAAACGTCTCTGACCCATATGATCATTGAGGACAGAGTTCGAGGCCCTTTCCCCCTGTGCCATGTCGGCATGCAGTCCCGCAACCTGCTTTTTGACGACGAGTACAATCTGACGGGGCTCGTCGACTGGACCTGTGCCCAAGCTGCCCCTCTCGAGAAGTTATCGGTCTTTGACGAATTCTTCCTCTCAGACGAGGAAAATCATCCCACCGTTGAGTTGAAGAAACTCGTGATCAGATTTCTAAAGGAGATGGAGAGAGACCAAGAGGAGAGAGCGCCATTGGACAATCCAGACGTGGACATGACTCCGTACCAGGATCTTACGACCCTTTCCGAATACATGACGTCCATGGATGCCGAGATCACCTATTATCACTGCACGACTCCTTTTCAACTAGGTCTTTTGGGTGGAAAGGTGGTGGCAGAGATCGTGTATGACCATACTATTACTTGGGACCAGCTGAGGGAAGGGTATGGCACCATGCCACTTTCCTAGGCCGGTTTTGCTGCAGAGAATCGGTGCAACGACTGTTGCCAGGAATCAGGATGGCCATAGTGGTAACACAAACAGTCATGACGGTGAAAGGCTTAGACCCTAGCATGTAGCTCATCTTGTTAGAAGTGGGGCAAGGANNCTTCTGGCTACACTCAATGTTATACACTCTCAACCTTCGAGACATCTTACACCCAAAACTCCGCAAGAAACTCCGCACCAACTCCGCAGGCTAATATCCCCTGCAACGAAACTCCGCCGTGATGTATCCACAAACTCCGCGGGCGGGATCTCCGCGGGCCATGCCGGATCGCCCTTCGGTTACCAGCCCTATGAACCAGGCCCAATACGTAAACAGACATGTTTAGAAGGAAAGAGAGTGGTCACCATCAAACATCTCGACGTGAGCTATTCAAGTCATATCAGTCTAGGTAGGAAGCAAATATTTTGCTCGGCTTTGCACTGCTTAATTTCTCCAAGCGGCCACCACTCTCAGACAATGCGAGCACCTCGAAATATGAGCCAAACGTCGGTATTGGAGATTCCAGGATGCCTTTTTGTTTGACATCGAAAACAAATTGCCATGGCCAAGTTCTAAACGCCACTCTTTCTTTACACTTTTCCTTCCAGAGTGACAGAGAGTCGTATCGACGTCCAATGAGTGAGCAGCTTTGCGCTCAGACGGCGATGCCGTTCTCGCATGGCCACCAACGGAGATAATCTCGCACCCAACCAATATCCGGACTTTGATGCGACGTTCTGTCCCATTTCCATGTCAGATAATATGCCAATATCGAAAACGTACGCTGGGTGCCTGAAGCCTTCTAGCAGGAGGCCAGATCTCTTGTCATCTAAAGACCGGCTGAGCAACCTAAAACCCGAATGCATCATCTGAGTACAAGGACATAAATACCACAGACTTGCCTCGATTTACATCAAGACGCTCACTCAATCACCAAAAAGCCAACAACATCAGATCCAAGCAACTGAACTTTGACAATGTCCAAGTACGCCGCAGCTCACAACAACCCTCAAGGCCCCGGCGACGCCCGTCCCACCTCCCTTCAGATCGTCCAAGATGAAGACCTCATGGGCAAGCTCACTGACAAATCGGTTCTCATCACTGGTGCCAACCAGGGCGTGGGCCTTGAGACAGCTCGCGCCTTTCACGCAACTGGGGCCTCAGTGTTCCTCGGTGTCAGAGACCTTGCCAAAGGTCAGCAGGCCATCGAGGATATCAAGGCCTCTGACCCGGAAAACAAGGCGCCTCTTCACTTGATTGAGATCTCTCTTGAATCCCTCGACTCTGTTCGAAAGGGCGCTGAAGCTTTTCTCACTAAGAGCAAGGAACTGAACATCCTTGTCCTCAACGCCGGTGTCATGTACACTCCTGAGGGCAGGACCGTCAACGGTTTTGAAACGCAGTTTGGCATCAACCATCTCGGTCACTTCCTCCTCTTCCAGTTGCTGAAATCGGCTCTGCTGGCCGCCTCCATCCCATCGTTCAACTCACGCGTCGTCTCCGTCTCGTCCATGGGTCACCGCGCTGGCGAGGTCCGGTTCCACGACTTCAACTTTGACGAGCCTAACTCGTACCACCCATGGATTGCCCATGGCCAGTCAAAGACAGCCAACATCTACATGGTCAATGAGGTCGAAAAGCGCTACGGTAACCGTGGCCTTCACGCCCTCTCCTTGCACCCAGGCGGAATTGTGACCAACCTCCATCGCTACGTCACCGACCCCGAGATCATCAGCCTCATGGAAAAGAATACAGAACTTCGCAAGCTCATCAAGAGCCCCGCCCAGGGTGCTGCAACTTCGGTCTATGCAGCTCTGAGCAAGGACTGGGAAGGAAAGGGAGGAAGGTATCTCAATGACTGCCAGGAAGCAGGTCCGGCGCACCCTGACTCTGCCACTATGTCGGCGGACAATGGCTATGCCCCTTGGGCTTATGATGAGAAAAAGGCAGCCAAGTTGTGGGTCGAGTCTTGCAAGATGGTGGGTCTTGGGGAGGAGGCTTGATCGCCCAATCCTGATCTGGACAGTGGCGGTACGGGACAGGTGTGCCGCGATAAGATGTACCTAAAATCTCGATTTTAGGTAGTTTGAACTCTCCTTCTCAATTTGTCCGGCCTCTAGCAGGAAGGGCTGTTCATATAAGACACATTCTCTATTCACATCTGTTGGTCATGCGGTCGATCTCCCATAATGCAATGTTGCCTACTTCAAGCCGCACTAATCAGACGCATCGTCAGGAAGTTCTTCGAAACGACCCGAGTCCCGATATTGAGTAACAGGATTCTCGACGGAAATCACACCATTGGCTCTCAGCCTAAAGCAAGTCAGTAAGATAGCCCAGCATGTCTTAGAAGACTAGACTAACCTCTCGAACAAAACAAAAAGCCTCTCGGCCTCTCTCTCCTTCTCTTCTTGTGTCATCTCGGGCAAGTCGGACACAGTCTCGGCGCTGCGCTGTTGACCCGTGATGGGGTTAATATCCGGGCCAGCGCTGCTCGCCTGGCCCTGGGCGAGCTCTTCGGGTGAAAACTGGATTCCCTTGGAGGAAAGGAGGCCTGCAGCGTGTCCAAAACCGATATGATGCACAAACTTGTTTGGGTCTTTGTCAGAAATCTCAAAGAAGAGATTGACAATCATCTCTCGCAGCTCAGGTTCCACAGTCGTGGAAGTAAGCTTGAGCAGCCTATGCGGTAGGGACTCGCCCTTCCCCAAAGGCGCGGTTCGGTCTTCGTCGGATGGCAGAATGTGTTCAGCGAGTCGTTTCCTAGCATCAGATGGCTTGGACTGTGCTAGGCGATGCAAAACCACCAAAAGAGGCAACAGTTCTTTGTCGGCAGCATTTGAAGAGCCATCGGCTTTGGGGATTGCTTCCTGGAGGAGATTCACCAACTTGTCGACTGCAGAGACAGGGAATTCATCCCTTTGGTCTATCGGTATGGAGACTAAGCAAGAAATCAGGACCGATGCTGGAAGATCAGCGTGTGAGACAGTCACGGGGACTTTGCTCAGAAGATCCAAGATTGGTTCGAGTGAAGGCAAGAATCGGTGCGCCTGTGCCTCGGCCCGCACAGCCAAAGTAGATAGCAGCCTCAGGCTTGCCAGAGCTGGATTTGCTGGATCATTTGGCAGTGGTTCTGAGGATTTCGCATGGCGCGATATGTTCTTGAGTTTATGAGTACTGTGCTGCATCACCCGTAGTTTCGAGTCGTACCTTGTTGACGATCTCAGCAAGGCCCTCATCTTCAAAGCTCGACGTGAGGTCAAAGGTAGGTTGAGATGCGCAGAAGAGAAACAAGTTGGCAGTCGCAAGCTCTTCATTGGGGTCGCCATTCTATCCGATGTGTGAGATCTAACCCTGAAATTGAGACAGAGGAGCAGTACCTTCATTGAAGTCAAAACCTTGCTCGGGTACCCTTCATTGATAAAGACCTGTCTTGTTGATACGGAACGAACTAGGATATTGTTGAGGCATCGCAAAGCAATGACCTTCTGAGCTGGGTCACGGTCCCCAAAGGCATAGAGGCCAAGGATGCGCAACCCGTTCTTTGCGTATAGCGGAGCGAGGGCAGTGTCGCGAGAGGTCCTAGTGTGAGCCAGAACCTTTTCAAGCAGTGCATGAGACTCTATTGGCCAGCAACGGTTAGTAGCGGGGAACTTTGTGGCCAAGAAAGGCAAACGGTGTAGACTTGGGAGGGAACTTGCTGGAGCTCTGCTCCGTCACCGCCTCGGTCTCGAGGGCTTCGAGGAGCTGTTCAATCTCGCGGCCTGGGCTCGTGAAAGGCGCTGGTTAGAGGCCATGTCCCCAAATACTTTGTAGCCACTCACTGGTCATTGGAATAGCTATGGCGGCCGGTATCGAAATGCAGCAAACAGGGGTATTCTGATGGGAGATGAGTTCCAACAGACGAGGTCGGTTACTGGTCACATTTGGGCAAGCTTGCTTAGTCATGTCCGAAGATATTCACGTGACCACCCAAGTGAAGCTCACAAGATGAAGACCTCCTCTTTAGACCTGCCCATGACAGGTTGAAGAGTGAAAGAAAATATGAAATGGTCAAGATTTCGTCATACGTAGCACAACTCCAAACATTCTCCCAGCCATCATTAGCTCTGTGGACATCAGTAAGCCTTCAGCCTTTTGACACTATCCAGTTACAATGGTTCAACCAAGGGTCCAAGATCAACTGAGCTGTCATAAGTTACATCACGAGGCTATGTGTCCAAAAAGTGCAGTTCAGGCCTGAAATTAACCCACATTGGAGGGCTGACCATAAATGAGGGATGGTCTTCCCCAGAAGTCTGTTGACGCTCGACAGGCCCAATTTGCCTTTGCGGACAATTGCTATACTCCTCTACCACGGCCCTCTTCTTCCGTTTCTGCCTTATTCTCGAAAACTGGTACGCAAGGAGACGGTCAGAGGAGTGAGCGTGCTCTAACTCATACTCAGCGGCACACTGCCCTTGGTTGCCAGTTTTTGACTGATCAGGAACCGAGTCGATTTTGCTAAAATTTTCCTCTTCCAGTTCTGTTAACTGAGCTATCAGGGCTGAAAGTGGCGGCTCTCGAATCGTCTTGAGGCCCATGATAAGACATAAGGAGCAAACATCGTTGTTCTCCCTCCAAGCTCTAACTGGCTCCAGCTTCATGCTGTTATCGAGGAATCCTTTTGAAAGACTGAGAACTTTGGTCTCAAGTATTTTCAACTCGCTTTTAGGTATGCCATCGATGTTCTGAATCTCCAGGCCCCTGATTCTGGCGGAATGAAGGAGCTTGGCTTCTTTAGGGTTTCTGAGCTTTGGGTAAAACTCCTCTTGGATGGTTGTGCGCATGTTTTCCTCTGGTATGGGGACTCGGACCTCTGCGTTGAGAACTGTGACATCAACTGCCGGGTCTTTTAAATTGGCGACGATATCACCAAGACGTAGTGGTGTCTTTGGGTCGCGATGCTGGCTTGTGGTATGCCGCCCTTTCTCAGTCGTGTCTAAGGTGTGGGAGGACATTCCGTCAAGGCGTGCCAGGGTTTTTGGGTCTTATGAGCCACTTTAATCGCCGGCCCCCAAAGCAGAGGTGATGATAATAGGCTGGTGTCTTTCGGGGTGACTTGACGAGAAATAGAAGCCTGGTGAGGGGATCTGGGTGCCTCTGCCTTAGGCATTGGCGAAAAAAAGGTGGCTTGAAACTACCGGCTTGTGGAACATTTTACAACACCACTGCAGCAACCTACCAACCATGTGTGCAACCTCTGCGAATACGCAGGTAAGCACCCAGACAAGACACATGCCTGATGCGACAGGCCAAAAAGAGAACAAAAAAAACATACAACACCGGGGATTCGCTGGTCGTCACCGACCCAACTACTAATCCGGCGCTTCGCAGCTTGACTCTAGGGGAGCGGACGGGACCCCGTATTCTCTACGAGCTATGGTCGTATGTGCTGGAGTTCTGGCGACAGTTGGCTTATCAGTGTGGCCTTGACGACGATTTAAGCATGTCAGAGAGTCACCTTAGAAATCATAGTCATCCTAGCTTGGTTTGTTGTCGGTAGTGGATCAAAGTGGACATAGAGAGTCCCGCCACTTTCGGATGTAGAGCCGCGAACTATACCGTGGGTAGCTTGAGACTAAAGGAGACCGTTAGTAGTTTGATTCTCTCGATCCTGGTTCTATGGAATCGGTACTTGTATCTTATGGACTCGAGTCTCATGTTCGGTGAAGCTCGCCTTGGATGGAATGTTGAAAATGACCGGTAAACATTTTAGCTGGGGCATCTCGCCCAAGAAAAGGAGCAACATCTCGGAGGCTTGGGTGAAATATCTTAAATATATCGTGGTTATGGCGAACAGAGAGAGGTGTTGCTGGTAATTACCCGGGCCGGGCTGGATCCGTTCTGAGACGTCAACGGATGTGGTGCTTATGCCTGCCTGGGCGCCCCGTGATGACCGCCTAGAACGAAGTGAATTGTGGGCAGGGGTCGGTCAACCTATCCACTGTCGCTTCAACGACAGCAGCCTGAGGGCCTGGACTGGTGCCTGGACGAGATCCACCAGGCATCCAATGGATGCCATTTCCATCGTCGCACAGCATACCTCTCTGCCTGAGGCACTCACAATATCAACTTCGCAATTATACTACTGCATCCTGCTCTCTCCCACTTTACCTTTCTCCATCTATTGGAATCCGGGATAGGCATCATTCCATGATGGCGTCAGATCCTCCCTCCGACCCCATCGGCGTTGCGCAGCATACTCTCGATGTGGATATGCCTGACACCGCTTCACAATCTCCGGGGCAGGACCAACACCATGAAAGCGCATCCCCCTCGCCAACCCGTCGACAACACAAGCATCCTGTTGGATGGTCTCTTTACGATGAAGAATACGAGAGCGAGAGCGAGGGCGAAGATTGCAGCCAGACCACCTCCCACGAAGAGACCAGCAGCGACGACCAAGACCATGGCGGGTCACTCGGCCAGCTTCAGCAGTGGCTCAAGTCACACTGCAAAGACGCTCTCTTCGCCTGTGGCGGAGCGATACCAATCATAACTGACACTTTCAAGACCGATACACCAAGAGAAGAGTCATCCGCAGACGAAGAACCCCCATCGAGCTCAGCCTCCATGTCCAGCCGTGCCTCAAGCTCACGCTCAGGCACTGCCCCGTCGGCACCCCCTCACCCACCGGTCACCCTGCGATGGGACCCTCGAGATTCCATGACCCCGGCCACTCATTGCAAGCTGAGCTTTCCTATCGAGGAGTCTACCGCGGAGAACCTCGATCGCCTGCTTGCCGACATGGAGCCTGCAACCTTTGGCCGTGGAGGAGAACATGTGTACGATGAGAGCTACCGCAAAGCTTCCAAGATGGACCCTTCGCGCTTCTCCACCAACTTCTGTCCCTATACCTCGGGCATAATTAGTGTCGTGTCTCAGCTCCTCCTCCCAAACCCGCTTTCAAAGAAACAGAGGACCCTCAAGGCTGAACTGTACAAGCTCAATGTCTGTCTCCGCTCGCCAACTTCTGTGATAACTCAGCTGACCTCAGCCAAGGTGTATACTGGACCATCCGGCCACTTCAGCTCCCATGTCGACACTCCTCGCTCCCGTTCTCAAATCGGATCGCTGGTTGTTTGTTTGCCTGCTCAACACAAGGGAGGTGCCTTGGAGGTCCGTCAGGGAGATCAACTCATGTACTTTGACTGGGAAAACATGGATTCCAAAAGGCCGAAGATTGAATGGGCTGCATTCTACAGCGACTGTGAGCATGAGGTGTGTGAGGTGTACTCTGGCCACCACATCACCCTCACGTATAACCTGTACGTTACTCGAGGCGACGGCCAGTTGTCAAACCACCCCAATGCCCTTAACATTGACTACACGCCGCTTTCTGGGTATCTTGAAGAACTTATCAGCGACAAGGCGTTCTTGCCAGATGGTAAATATCTGTCCCTGTTTTTGTATTCACACCGTAGCTATGCGTTCTGATGCTTTCCAGGCGGCTATCTTGGCTTCTACACGATCCACGCCTATCCCCACACTTCCTCAGAGGCCTGTTTAACTGATACGTTAAAGGGTGTTGATATGAACGTTTGGCAAGCCTTTCAACGCTTTGGGTGTGGCGTATGCCTGCGACCAGTCTTAATCACCAATCCTTTCAAAAGACGCCATTCACCCAGTCATATTGGCACCAAGTTCCCCCTGGCAAAGTATGACTGGACTATCGAAGAGGAAGACCATTGGAAGCACCTTGTCAAGGGGGTCTGGGGCCTTGAGAAGCTTTCCATGGAAGATGTCGTCTGGCTGAACAAAGCTGACAACAGTACTGCGCAAGCAGCGTTTACTTACATGACTGTGAGTTTAATTGCACACCTACACTGTAACTAGTATTTCTAACTGGATGTAGTATGGGAACGAGCCCAGCACAAATCTTGCCTACTCGCTTTGCGCGATCATCGTCGGGGTCCCAAAGTACGCTGAAAACGGGAGGATGAAATTGAAGACAACCTTTGATTTATTTGGGGTGGACGAGGATAGCTGGGATGAGCACCCACCCTACTCTTTTGACGATGGCATGTAGGGTTGTGAGGCACGTCCATCTGCCGGCGACACTTGAATTCGCGATGAAAGCTTGTGTGAAATCAAACGACTACGAAATCATCATTACGAAGGGGAAGGGTCAGGTTTACTGAGGATAATGGCTCAGAATGGGAGATATCGTAATTGCGTGAAATACTATCGGAGTCAAAATTGTGGTTGAGCTAGATGCCTGCTTGTTACGTACTCATCACATCCAATTTCCCTCACTGAAAAGGTACGAAAGTGTTAACTTGAAGAGGATGATTCCCCCTTACGATCGTGGTTACTAGTATTGTTGTATTGGTGCTGGAACACAGGGCCTTCAAGACAGTAGACACATCTGTATCAGCTGAACCGAACCAGCCTACCAATGACATGGTGAGACTCCGCCGCCATACAATCCTGCAATATGCTTTTGACCGTGGTCATATACAGGAAATATCAAAGAGACGGTTCCTCGTGTGTGACCCGGAGTCGAGAAGACGCGCACCGTGGTGTTGCCGATCTCCAAGGCGTCGCCCTCGTCAAGAATCTTGTCAATGCTTGGGGTGCCTTCAAGGTCCTTCATACCAGTCCATGCAGCACTGGACACGTATATAGGAGTATCGAACGTGTCCTGGAACCAAGCAGCTCCGCTGCAGTGGTCGAAATGCTCGTGGGTGATGACCAGGGCCTTTATGTCATGGGCCTTGTATCCAAAGGTCTTCAGTCCCGGGATGATCACATTTTCATCCTCCTCGGCGTTGTTGGGTGCATCAATCAAGATGCTTCCGTCACCTAGTCCAGGATGACACGAATGAGTACCCAACAAAGAAGAGGGTGTCTAAAGCCCGCGCAGGGGTGACCCAGCCAGGAGTCTGGAAATCGTCGGGTATTTCTGGGCGTTGATGTACCGATGTACGTAGTCATACCAGAGTCTTCCCTTAGCAAGTTCCTGGGCCTCTGCCTGAAGGCGTGCAACGTTGGCGGCCTGAGAGTTGGGGAACTCGGTGACGTTGAACCATGTTGAGAAGTCAGTTCGGTCGTTCTGTCCCAGTATTGCAGGAAGATATGGAAGATAGATCACAGCCTTCCACAGATTCATCTTATTAAAGAGCTGCATAATGTAAATGGGATATTCCACTGACCTCGAGCCGCCTAGCCAGGCGCGGTGAATAGGAGGGGATTTGCACTTATTTATACGCATCCGAAGCGGATATTGTAAACCCGAAGATGGATTATAATCCCAGGGGTGGATTTCTAAACCCCAGAAGCGGATCAAAGAACCTTGAACCTTAATTAAGATCTTAATACTGTAACCAAAGTAGACATTCTAAGAGAAATAGGTCGATTCCCCATAGACAATCCCTTGGAAAACTAGGCAATTCAGCCAAAACAGGTAGGTAAGCTAGCTCTGACGTCTCAGAGACCCTCGGTGGATGCAGATACACTAGAACGTGTTCAAAGCCTGAAGAGCTGGGTCAGATACGCTGGAGCAAAGCTGGGTAGTTGAATAGTTAGGTAGGTAATTGACCGTTGGGATACATGGGGGATGGCTTCCTATAGGGAACATATGCACGGAGTTAAATAGGGCACTAATCAATTTAAATAAATCTACTTTGGGGCCGAGGTTGATTTGGTTGGGATATGATAGGCACCGCTGATAACATTCCTCGTCATCCACGGCCCAGTTAATAGATGAAACCAATATTGTTCTTACAATCAATAACGTCACTAAAAAGAGCCTGCTAGCCATAACAGCAAAAGACATAGTTATTAATATATGACGACATTAAAACCCAATACCGTAAAACACCGCAACCTAGATATTTTGATCTTCTATGGCGGCAGCCATAGGAACCCAGTATTATACATGATCCTATCTATCTAATATCCATCCATCCTTGAACCCCGGCAGCGTATTGCCTCTGATCTTGACACTTCTCATACTCATCTTTGAGACAGTTGAGTATCTCTCCGCAGCTCTGTCTTCGACTCTGAGGGGGGAAGTTCTCGCTGGGCTCAATAATAAGCATGCCGTTACTGATGAGATTGAGAATGGCTTTGAAGTACTCGGTGCAATTCGGGTGCGAACGCAACGTCTCGATATGCTGAGAAGCAGGCCGTATTAGCTTTGATGATAACAATAACAGTGGCTCTGGAACTTACCCTGGTCACAGAGTCCTTCAATTTTGCGCCGACATGCCGAAGAGTCTCAACTGTCTCGAGCTCATAGAAGGTGTCAGAGTCCATCGGCATGGGGAAGCACGGGTCGCGAGACATGCGTTGCTGCCGGAACTCGTCCACGAGCTTCATGCCGCCGAGCATCCACGTCACAAACTCGAGGAAGATGCACCCCAAGGACCATATATCGCCAGACTGGCGGACGACCCGGGGCTCGACATCGCTCTCGGGCGGGCGGTAGGTCAATGTGTTGATGCCCCTGCTCTCCCGGCGTGTCTTGCTTCGCGTCGAATGGAGCTCCGCCTGACCAAGATCAGAGATCTTGAGAACCCCTCGCTCGTCTTTTGGGGATGGGAATAAAAGGATGTTTTCTGGCTTGAGATCCCCGTGGCGGCCGTACTGCGACCTCTTGACTCCGTGCCCTGACCCAGAGCTTTCGGCGTCTTGTGCAAGAGGAGGTTGTGGGCTATGGAATCGAGTGCGCTTCGTGGCTCGTGTTTTTCCATCGCCATTCCTATCCTCAACTAGATCACTGGGATTGGAGCCCTGGTTTTGTCCCTCGCAGACCTTCCGTGACCACGTGTCGTGCTTGTGGAAGCGAAGGAGGCCATCAGCCAAGCCATAGAGCTGCTTGGCCATCCAGAGCACAGTGGCATAGTCAAAGGCGGGAATGGGGCAAATCTGGTTCCAATAATGGAACAAGTCACCGTCAGCCCAGTGAAATATCAAGTGATATCTACCGAACTGCTCGTAGGTCGCGAGGACAGAAACGACGTGGTCGTGAGACCCATCGCCACTGAACTTCTTGAGCATGTCGACTTCCTGCTTGAAAACATCATAGTCCGTTTTCCGCAGCTGCTTGATTGCGAAGCCGCGTCGGTGATCCGGGCCACAATCGTGGAAATTATGATGATCGGGGTGAATCCAGACCCGGAAGACTTGCGAGAACCCGCTCGTGATCTCGGTGGACTGGCTCCTCCTCGACTCTTCATCCTGGACCTGCTGGCCCCTGATAAAAGGAAGAAGATGCTGTTTCTTCAGTTTGTAGTGCTTGACGTGGTTGTAGGCACCAAGAGAGAAGAAAGGCGCCAGCATCATCCACTGATATTGACAAAACTGTCTCTTTGTCTCCGGGGCCCAGGCTAGAGAGCACCGCAGTGGTTCTCCTTGGGCATTGCCATCTGAATTTCCCAGATACAACTCGTTCCAGCCCGGGTCCTCGGGAACAGAATGTTCTATCAGCGGTAGATCGAGGTCACTCACACCATCGTCCATGAACAGTCGAATGCTCTCGGACCTGTCGATAAAGACCAAGACGGCAAATATCTGGCGATAGGATCGGATCTTGACTTTGCCGTCACCAAGTTCCACCTTGTCCTCGGTGCAAACGGCCTTGGCAACTCTCTGCAGCTTGGCGTAGTCACTGGGACTGTCACTGGGTAACCGCGCAGCCAACTCGCGGGTTACTGATGCTTCGTTGATGAGCTCGTCGAGCTTTTCTTTCGGCAAGAAATCCCTTTGGTGTCCATGATGCATAGGACTTTTGATCTCTTGACTTGCCCTGCGAAGCTGGAGTTGGAGCTCGAACCTGGCGCGAGGTGATTCCTGACATGAACGGGCTCGGTCTGGGCCTGGACCAGTAAAGATCGAGGGTGCGAGGCCAGTGTCCCCGGAATCCTTCGAGTGACTTTCCCGCTCCTTGTTGGCCTTGAGGTCCTTGTGTTGCTGATTTCCCGCATCCGAGATGACGCTCAAAGTTGGGGTTGACGTCAGACGAGGAGGCTCTCCTGGCTGGGAAAAGTCATTGGCAATGCTGGCATTCTTCACGCTCAGAAAAAAAGATTCTTTACGCGCATGCTGGCTATCATAGGAGAGCCTCGTCTTTGAAAGAGAAAATTTAGTTGGTGCACATGGTCGGTTGATCTCAACTTACATCTGCCATCAAGGAGTCACTGGGCTCCTCAATGCGTCGTTTACGCGTCTCAGAAGGCGGAGTCAGGTAGTCCCTGGGCCACGTATGCGGCGATGGAGGGCCAAGCGACTGAGGTGCCTGTTCTGCGGTTGGGTAGGGGGATTGGCTCCGTTGCGTTGACGGAGGAGTCAATGCATGGCTCGGGGAGTTGGCATGCTCTGTTTTTAGTTCGCTGAGGCCTGATATCGAGGTTTGAGGCCTTGATGATAACCGAGTCGACTTCATTGGTAGAGTCTGATTCAGCAGGAAAACAGTGAGGCTAAACGACGAGACGTCAACGAGGAAGATGAGGGAAAACAAATACAACGTAAGTATGTGAGGAAGTGTTGACCAACTCCTGTCGACATTGAAATAGAGAAAACACACAAAGAAAGTGGAAATTTGAACGGCATCTATATATCCTGTAAGTGAAAAGTTGTCCCCAGCTCTAAGCGCTTTCGAATTGCAGTGCAAAAGTTTGTGTGAGTGCGAGCTGGAGGGAGCCCGCCGCTTGGGAGGTAATCGCTTGCACATTGGGGGCTTTCAGCCTTCGGCGCAGCACTGAAAGTGTAAGTAATGTAACAACTCTAGCCCAATAGATGCCTGCCAACACTGCCGAGGCATCCAACCTGTCACCGGGCGGTTGGTCGTCTGGCCCAAGACCAGCTGACCACCTCCGGGTCTTCGAGGCAGATCAGGCTCTGCTGACCCCAGTGGCTATTTCGGTTAATGGCTATCCACCAATTGGGCAGCTGGTTTCAAGCCAATGTCTCATGGCGGTTGGAAACTGGAAAAAACATTCTTATCTTGGAAAATCAGGCTGTGGACTGGACGAAAACAAGCGAGGCGATCCGACTTGGTGGCTGGGGGAAAAGAAGCCTTTGTGTTTTGCATTCTAGTCATCTTGACAAGGTAAAGTCCTAGGATACACTTGTACAGGTAATGCGATACAAGTACTATAAAACCCCGGCTCTAGTCCAGCATTCTCCTGTAGCATCAGAAACCTTACTGTCTTCTAGAGTGGAGAACCCCAGAAGATAAACGAGACATCAGTGGAGAACTACAGAAGTAGTTATTCTAGTCGAATACTTGTGACATCATGAGCCTGCAGATGGTTGAAAGCCACGCGGATAACCCCCAGGAGCTCTGCTTCTCTCCTCCACCGATGCCTGCCAGACAAAACATCGAGGGGAGAAACATGGACCCCATCAAGCTCATCACAATGCTTCGCGTCAAGTTCGCCAGCGAGTATCAAGTGCAGGTAATGAACAATCTTGGCCGTCACCTTGATTGAGGTTGAACAAATACTGACGAGGCTCTCAAGATGATGCACAACACCTACTCGATACAAGCGCCACGAAGACTCTCTTTTGTCCGTGCATCCCGCCTTCATGCAGCTGTTTCCACTAACTCCAGTAACAGAGCGAGATCGCCCAATGCCGTCGAGTATCATAGGACATGTACCCTCATTCATTCGGTAGCAAACTAGCAGATTCCCACATGACCGAGACATTAGTGGCATGCTGGGTGGTTGCACTGTGGGCTGGGCGTCCAATCTTTCCCTTATCTAGCCAGAGCCTGATTGCATCGCAGCAATTGCGGGAATTGTAACTTGAAGGGTCGAGTCTTGTCGTTCAACACCCACCGGTTATTGGCAGAACTGTCAAGCCACTATCACATCACACCGGGCCGGCATCGCCTGTGGTATTGAGACGCGGGGTAACGTTTTTGGGGTTATGAGAGGTTTAAATTGTACAATCCTTTCCTCTGGGCCGCCCCCGGGTTCCAGAGAAGTCATTCAGCACCTGTTCTCTTTTGTTCCCCGCCAAAGTGAGACACGTCTTCCCTGCCCCAGATCTCAGCTTCCAACTTGAGAACCCAACCAAGGACAAAGACCGAATTTCAAGCTAGCCATGTCCTCAAACCCCCACTTCCGCAGCCTAGAATGGAATGCTTCCAGTAATGGTTTATTTTGGCGGGTGCAAGACAAACTTGAAGAAGTCTGCTTCCCTCCCGATGCCTGCCCAACCAGCTTCGTCCCCAGGGGTACCATTACAGCTATCGCCGACCGAAATACAATCATCCAGGAGCTATGGCCACCCGGAGAGGACTTGACAGATGAAGACAAGGATCTAGTGGAGTGGATTCGAATGCACGCCTCCTCCCTCTTTCTCATCATGGTCTACAGTCGGGTACCTGGGATAGATCCCTGTTCTTTCATGAAGCTGTTTCAGAAACTTGAACTGAGAGATGACCAGCTCCCCTTGACTGACCAAGCCAAGCTCCTGCGCATTCCATCGACGGGGAATGAAGAGGAACCCTTCCCAAACATCTGGGACAAAGCAATGAAGCTCTGCTTCCAGCGGTCCCAGTGGATGTTTGCGGTTCCCGTTATTTCTCCAGACCAGTTCAACTACCATCTCCAACGACAACAGATTCTTTCCTTTACTTCTGTTCACCGAGACGTCAAAGAAGGTGCATTCGGTCGTGTTTATCGGGTCAAGATACACCCTTCGCATATCTATCCTGTTGATCATCAGAGAGGAGAGGTAAGAGCCGCCTTCACAATCACCGCCACGATGGCCCGTCCCTCCCCCTCTTTGCTAACATCTGAATTGCTCGTCTTAGATTGCTGTCAAGCAGATCATCAGTGGAAGTAAAGAGGAACAGAGGGCGATCGACGATGCGTGGCCCAACGAGGTGCGGGCTTTGAAAATCATCAAAGACCGCAAGAATGCGCACCTCATCCACTGCATTGCCGCCATCGAGAGGGGCAGAAGCCGTTATCTTCTTTTCCCATGGGCCGAAGGGGGTAATCTCAAAGAGTACTGGGAAAAGAATCCCCGCCAAGCCCCCAACGAGGCTAATATCAAGGAGGCTCTCGCCCAGCTAAAAGGCCTGGCCAGTGCTCTTCGATGCCTCCATTACTTCAGTCACGCCGACGACGGTGAAGATCCCGCCGACGTCATCATGGAAGATCCCTCCGAGCTCGACGTGAACGGCATCATGGGCGAGTACGGCCGGATGGCACAGGATGGCTCCATAAGACACGGCGACCTCAAACCCGAGAACTTGCTGTGGTTCTTGGATGCCCAAAAACGTCGATGCCTCAAAATTGCCGACCTGGGCCTTGCAAAGCGACACGTCATCGCCACCCAGGACCGATCCAAACCCACCACAACCAGACATGGAACTGTCCTCTACGAGGCCCCAGAAGCGCAGACAGCGGTAGGAAACCAGCCCCGATCGCGCCAATACGACATCTGGTCCATGGGATGCATAACTTTGGAATGGGTTATTTGGATCCTCTACGGAAATGATGAGCTGAAGAGGTTCTACGATGATCTGAAGGGGAGTGGTCGTGATTGTGGCCCCTACTACATCTTGAATACTGCCAGCCAGGGTCCTACACTCCACCCAGCTGTTGTCCATTGGATAAGCTCCATCCGGAAACAGCATCCAATATGTCAGCGCGACTCGGCAATCAACGACCTGCTCAAGCTGGTGCAGGAGAGGCTCCTGGTCGTCCAGCTACCACCTCGTCGACCCACGACCTTGCAAAACCACAGGGCTCGGGGGATCCAGTCTGATCTGCCCAACATGACGTCGGATGGGGCAGTTTCATACAGAGCCACGTCCATAGATTTAGAGAAGGCCATCGACAAGATTCTGGACAAGGTACAAATGGCCAATGAGTATTTGCTGACGAGCGCAGACCTAGAACCCACCAATGATCTACTCGGCTTCAAACCCAGTCTTCATCCTGACGCGGCCCGCCATGGGGCAACAAGGGGTCAGCAGAGAGATCTGGCACCACCGACGCCGAGCGCAAGAGTAAGTCAAGGGAACGCGTTCCAGGGATATGAGCCATGGTTCTAATAGCACCACAGAATGTACGTTCTTAACTCTACTGCGAAATGGAACTGGACTTTGAACAACCCAAGTAACTCAACGATGCAAATAGGACGTCTGTCAATTCCTATCTTGTCCGAGCTTTTATAAAATTGCTGACTTGTCTCTTAGTACGTAAGATACTGAAATGTCTGGCCCATTACTTTGAATGGCTTATTAACTTTGGTAGTCGGTAAGTTTTGATGCATGTTGACATTTTATTTGGTTCCGCTGGCTGATTCTCGCTGGCTGACTGTAGCTCGTACGTATTAATAGAACACTTAGTATGTGGAATAATGATGTTAATACACCTGGAAACTAGCCCGTAAGTCATTCTCGCCATTGATGACCTCAACAAGGCAATACTGACGTTGGCGTGGTTAGCCGGTGAGCACCCCTCATCCAGTGCCTTGAGGCAAGGGAACTTGCTAACTGGTTGTCATAGCTTGAAGGTTGGGAATTTCCCATCGACAACAAGTTTGCACAGCAGCTTGTGCGTTCAATCGGCCTCAGTAACCTGATGCCCCGTTCTGTAACCTCAGCCAGACTGTGCACGCGATGCCGGAACCTTGACTTCGGCAATCCCAGCTTCTATCTCGACGAGAGCTCAGACAAGCTGAAAGAGAGCTCAAAGCTGTGTCAGATATGCGAGCTGTTCTGGGAAACCTGGTGTTGTGCTTCTAAGGTCGAAAAACGCGGAACCCTCGTCCGACTCGAGCGGACTGACTCGGTTATCAAGGCGATTGGGCCCCAAGCCCTGCCCATACTTTCCATGCTCATACTCCCACGTAAGTTGCTCACCCACACTCGTTCTGGTAATCACTGCATGATACAGAGTATGCTAAACTTTTTCATCTCGCAGGTGACCTCAATTCGACCTCAGGGTTTCAGATTGGGCTGCCGGAATTGCCGCAACCTGGCTCCGATCAGTTCTTTCAGATCATTCGACAATGGCTCCAAGACTGCGACAAGAACCATGAAGACTGTGCATTGACACGCAAGCCCAGACTCCCAACAAGACTGGTTGACCTTGGAAGTCTGGAGTGCCCAACCTTACGCCTGGTCGAGACGCGTCATGCCAAGATGGCACCTGACAGCAAATACATTGCTCTCTCCCACCGGTGGGGCGACACCAACAAGCATCGCCCGTTCTGTACCCGGCTGAAGGATGTGAGCGGTAGAGGGCACGACCTAGAATCTTTCAAGAGGTCTATTCCATTTGACCATGTGCCTCAAACATTCAGAGACGCCATCGAAACCACCCGCCGACTGGGGGTTCGATATCTTTGGATCGACTCACTCTGCATTATTCAGGGTGACGATGGCGACTTTGGCACCGAAGCTAAGCGGATGGAGGATGTATTCAGCTGCGCCTACTGCGTCATCGCAGCCAGCAGGGCTTCGAATCAGCTCGTAGGGTTCCTCAGACAACGACCAGAGCGCAGGTTTCTGGCTACCCACCAGGGTGGCTTGGCTGGAGGACATGGAGATCCCATCTATATCTGTGAGGCCATCGACGACTTCGGCCGCCACGTGCTGGACGGTGCTCTTAACCGTCGAGGCTGGGTGCTCCAGGAGCGTGCTTTGGCGCGACGGACCGTCTACTTTGCTGATACGCAGACGTACTTCGAATGCGGACAAGGGGTAAGATGCGAGACTCTGGCAAAAACCCAAAAGTGCGTCATCTTCTGTTATTATCCTTACTTAACTTCATCTTGGACCTGATCACTAACTATGCGTCCTCTCGTCCTACAGCAACTTGGCAGATTTCCTCGGCGACGCCAGATTCCCTGAAAAGGCGCTGAGGACGTCTTCTCGAGGTCTGAAGATCCGCTACTTTCAAGACCTGTACCGGCGATACTCGCGGCTCCAATTCAGCCACATTCAAGATCGCCCAGTGGCCATTGCTGGACTGGAAAACCGACTCCGTCAGGCGTATTGCAGCAAGGGCAAGGGTGGCTTTGGCATCTTTGACGATGGGCCTGGGCATGGGCTGCTCCACCGAAGTCTTCTTTGGCAGAGGAGCACAGATGAGGACGCCTTGGAGCCCATCGACTTTTCCGAACATCCCGAGCGCGCAGCGCCCACATGGTCGTGGATGGCCTTCAAGGGGGCCATTGACTACCTTGATCCTCCGTTCCACCAGGTTGAGTGGGAAAAGACAGAAGTCGAGCCGCCATGGACAGTTACACCAGGGGGTAGCGACAAATCTCACAGCTCGCGTCATCTCAAAGTGGTGGCGCGACACTTCAATGTTGCAAGACGCCAACCCGGTGAGGTCGACCTCGTGTACGACACGCCGGAGCGCAAGGCGAGTTCGGACGGCCAGAGACCCATGTGCGTTGTGGTGGCCCAAGAGAAGGGGGAGAAGCCGGTAAAGGAGAAGAGGTATTACGTCCTTCTCGTCAGTGGCACGCCGGAGATGGCGTCTTCAAGTCAGAAGGTGTTTACGCGCCTAGGGGTCGGGTCTCTGTTGGGGAAGTATATTGACCTAGGAGATAATGGACAGGGGGGTGTGGTTAGGTGACCTTAGAGAATCTGATGGATCCTTCGCTAGAGTGCTATACAACGGGACCCGCCGTACCCTCTTGACGAACATTTTTATTGAAGTTTTGCATCTGCTGGCGTTGCTGGGATAATATGGGAAGACCGTAAGGAATATAACTGCCAGCTGGGGGAAACGTCGGGCCTCAAAGACGAACGCTCTGCAAGAGAAATATTTGTTGGGGCAAAACAATATCGGAGCCTCGACTGGGGTTGAGGCGGATACCCCGGTCGTCCTGTACTCATCATGGTAGACGGTCTTGTAGGTTGGGAGGTTACAAGACAGCGAGTGTCAATGGATGGCAAGGACGTGTAAGATACGTTGGTGTTTGAATGATTTACATTTGATCCCCCCCCCCCAAAACAACAGCCGTTACGATCAAGCCGCAATGAACATGCTTTTCCCCTTTCAATCTGTTCCCCATCAGCCTCTCGTTGGCGTGGATTTTCCAACGACCCTAGTCACCTCACAATCGACCGTTATTTCATCCCCTCTGCCACTATCCTTAAAGAGCCCTGAGTCAATCTACCATGAATCATCAACCTTTCCACTTTCAGTCGGAATAGTACAGGTCGTAGTCGCAATCATCGATGATGTCCCTGCAACTGGTCGGATAATCGTCGTAGTCATAGTCCGACTCATCCAATCGTCCTGTCCCGATGGCGAACTCCCCTCTTCTGAAGATGCCGTCGCCAGCACGCAGTCGCTGAAAGACGCAGCGCCCGGGCATCTCTTTCTTCACTATCTGACCCGTGGTTTCTTCCTCGTTCGTATCCATCACGATCTTGGTCGTCTTGGGAAGAGCCCGGCCTAGGTATTGGAGGATCGATGTCAACCAGGCGGTCCATTCGCCCTTGTCTTCGTATGAGTATGTTTCGCCGAACTCGTCATAATAGTCAGATCTTGACTTCTGGATAATGACGCCCAGTATCAGAAGGTTGCTGAAGATGCTATCCCAGATACTCGGCTCCAGGGGGAAACCTTGGGCCTTTCCGCTGGGTCGCAGGATCAGAATCACTTTTCGGATAAGCCTCTCTGTTCCCGACTTGAAGTTCATCGAAAGACCGAACCGAGCGTCATCCTCTTCATTGAATGTGAAAGTGTTGCCTCCGTACAGCAATGGCTTCACCTCATCAGTAATCTGGCGGCAAACGAGAAGTAGCCCGGGCAAAGCGCTAGGGCCAGATGTGAGGCTTTGGGGACGATGGCGTCGAGACTTGCGGCAATAGTCATCAAGCCCACATGGCTCATAGGGTGGTTCGTCATCAGTATCCTCTTCGGGCTCCAAAGGTGCGTCGTGGGAGCAGTCGTACGATTCGATTGTTTCGCCGCTGTCCAATTCAACCACATTACGCCAATTTTCAGGGCGGTTTTGCTCGCGAAGAGGGAAAGAGCAGTTGAAGCAGAGGTTTTCGGGGACGCATAAGCGAAAGATATGCAGACGGATTTCCAACGGCATGGATAGGAGGGTGCAAGGTGCACTAGGGCGCGATGTGGGAATAGTAGACGCCATTTCCACCTTTGTCGCACAGCTTGAGCTTTCAAAGAAGAAAGAAGATAAAATGAGAAAAAGAATCTGGGTATAGCGGTGTGGGCCACCCTTTAGCGTTTTGTTGGCAAGTATTGGGTTACACAGGGAGGCCGTCCGCGACTCCGCGTCACCATGATCACATTGGCGGTAGAGGCCGTTGTGTGTTTGGTCCCGTGATTCACTGCGTTCCTACCATCGTCATCCAATAGGGGAGACTATGAGAAAACATGGAGTTTGTTTGCAAGGTAACAAACGTGGGTGTGTATTGGGTGGGTAGCTTAATAGATATATCGAAACCCCGGCTGTGGAAGCTGACGGTTTGGCCCAGCAGTTGCTTTACCGCCTCCCTCTGTCACCTTGTCCTGATCCCCTTCAGCTCGCTCAAGCTTCTTGTTTTCCCACTTGTGGATGTAACGCAGCAAAAGGGCAAGCAGAGCGACGACAACACAAATCGCTGCGTTGGCGCTGCCACCAGGTCGATACTGAGGGCTATCGCTGCTAGGATAGAGGTACGATCCGTAAATGGTTGCGGTATTGCCAATCATGTTGCAGATGGCAATTGCGGCTGAACGTTTGACGAGCGGACGGGGGAAGGAGTTTGCTACCCACGATACAATGATTTGGTCTATGGGGAGATTAGTGAATGACGAGGCGAGGTTGGAAACGTTAACCTACAGGAAGACACAGCGCCCATTGGCATGAGAAACATGGCAAAGAAGCGTGCTCCGACGACAGTGGTCCCGGCAGCAATCGCGTTTCCGACAGCTGCCAGCAGCATGAGACAAACAATGTGCAATGATCTATCGTTTGTCTTTGCTGAGCTCAAAGTTACACAGATGGACAGGAGGAAAGTGGCAAACTATTTGGCTGTCAACAAACAAACACGGAAACACGCGATTCATAAAGGGAACAGATCAACCACATACCCAAGCCGGAGCCGTAAGCCATAGGGTAACAATACGACCATAACCGAGCGTGCCAACAATGGTGGGGAAGAAGTACTGGAAAGTCTGCGAGAGTAAACTAACGTGCTGGATAAGGAGGAAGACGTATACGCGGTAGTCACGGACGGCCATCTTGACACCATCCCAAACTGTTTGTTCCCCGTAGGTATCTGCCTCGCTGATGTCCTGGGCGAGCCTCCAGGCGGCAAAAGCACGTTCCTTTTGGGTCAACCACTTCGTGGTGTGAGGATAGTCTGGAAGAATGAAGGCGGCAAGCATTGCAAAGGCGATGGCTGCCACACCCTCCTGGTGGATTTAAGCAACGTCAGCGGAATGATCTCACATAATATTGAGAAAAAAACTCACGATGATGAATAACCACCTCCATCCCTCGATTCCACGAGATCCTTCAAGCCCACCGAGAATGGCCGCGCCTAGAAGACCACCAAACATGTTCGCCAAGGCATTTCCAGCATAGAGCCAAGCAACCCGACGGATTAGCTCGGCACGTGTGTACCAGGAGCTCATCAAAAAGATGGCGCCAGGGAAGAACGGAGCTTCCACAAAACCAAGGAAGAATCGAATGACCACAAGGTGCGTGAAAGAATGGGCAGCGGCATTGCAAGTGGACACTACTCCCCACAGACAGCACGAGGCACTGAGGTACAGCGAAGGCCGTACGCGAGTCAGTAGTAAGTTGGACGGCAACTGCATGAGAAGATAGCCAACAAAGAAGATCGATGTAGCCAAGTTGAAGTCGGTGCCAGACATTTCGAGGTCCACCTCTAGGGTACCCTGGCGAGCCTGGGCAAGGTTCGAGCGGTCGAGAAAGTTGAGCAAGTACATGACGACGAGAGTGGGCATGAGACGCAAGTCGACTTTCCGAAGCGTTATTTTGTCAAGTTCATTCTGCCACTCTGTGCTCTGGCTATTAAACCACTTTGTCCAAACTTCGATACTCGTCTCATTGTTGGAAGGGGATTTGATGGCGCCAGCACTCTTGGCTTCTTCAACCTCGACAGATGCTTTGGCGGTATCCATGATATGATAAGATGTGAACGGTTGAGACGAACAAGATCGAGAATGGACCGGCTCACATTAATGAGGGGCTGTGCTACCTAGATATAGCTGTCCGAATACAAGATCATCAGGACGTATCCGCTCGCCTGACGGAAACATGCCATCGGTAGAGGAGAAGTCGAGTCAAAGACCAACCAGCAACCTTGGAATGCAACATCACGTATACCCCGCAAACACTTCCGAGGCAATCTGAGCAGAGGAGGGACCAGACGTGTGAGATGATCCTATGACGGCAGGTCTCGGATAAAGACTTCATGCTTCCCCGCAATCAATATGTTACCCCAGCTATGGCCATCGTTATCCGCTGGTCATGGCGGACTTGATGATCCTGGTGTGCTCCACTGTTGTTGCCGGAGCATGGAGAACCCTGACTCGTGTTTGTCTGTTTGGGGAAGGGATCAACAGTTACAACTGACGTAGATGCTCTCCTGTTGATTTGTGATGTGATATCGAACGACTGCGAACTAGTAGTACTTTGAGGGCAGCGTAGAGTATCTGGTGTAAATGACTTTTGGAGAGACGACCAGTCGTAAGAGTCAAGAAGACAGTTTTTAACGTACAGAGGCACTATAGTAAAAAAAACCAGTGTCATATGCCACCGTAATCAGGCCTGTCAGGACGATGTCGTCTAATCAATTACTCAAGTGTCTCGAATCCTATTCACCTCCTAAAATAGCGTCCCCTGTGTATATCATGAACAAACGGCTCAAAACCCGGCAAGGTGTCGCTCCTCTCAGCTCTCCATTCACTAGCACTCTGCTTGCCCTCACGACAGAGCCAATCCTTTCTGCTCTTCCTTTGTATCGCCAGCTCAAGTTCCTCAGCCGTCATTTCGGGCAACGGACTAAACAACACCCGGTTTTTGCGTTACCGTCGGTGCGAGTATATCGAAGCCGGAAGTTTCTTAGATAAGAGTAGAACATTTCTTAGAGACATGCTGTAGAATCCATCAACGGAGTCGGCATCTCCCAAATACTTAATCCATGAACTCCGCAGTACTCGTACTCTGGCTGTCGGCCTACAAGTGAAAGGTACCATGTGTCTCAGCCTCATCATAGCACCTTCCTCGCAGGCCGTGCACGGTAGGTGCCTTCCTCGAAAGAGAACGCGCACTGACCATGTTATGCGATCGACAGTTTTAGACTTGGATTCTCCCAACAAAACAGCACAGCACATCAGTCTGCATGATCAAAAGAACAAGACTTCGACTCCTATCACTGCCCCCAAGCGCAAGGGAGATACTGCCGCGCTAGGCATTACCGTGTTGAGTGTCCTCAACGCCCGCCTTGGATACTGTCGCCTCGGAAGTTCCCAGCGCCATCAAGGACGAGCCTCGATCCGATCGCCAAGCCCACACACCTAGAAACCAGTGGCAAGACTCGAGGCTGAGGCCAGACGTGCAGTGAGCGATGATATCCAGGATCTCCGGAGGGTTTTTTTAATGGTAATTGACAGCAGGGCCGCCGCGGCCACCGCCAACAAACCGCACGAAGCCAAAGTTGAGGCCGGACGACCGAGAGACAGTCGGAGCTGTGCAAGCAGACTGTCGGCGGCGCATGGTTCAAAGTCCACGCCAGCGCCTGGAATGGAGATGACACTCCTATCCTGTCTGAAAAACAAGCTGACAGCTGTTCCAGGAAAGATACCTGATAGTCACCAGAAGGAGGGCAAGTGAAACAACCTCGACTAGGATGGAAGATCTGCGACAGGTACTCTCCACTGCTTGATGTTACGGTACAAAGCATTCGCCGCCTGGGAGTGCCGCGTATCTGTCTTGACGCGTACCTGAGCGTGGAGCCAGGTCTGAAGGGTCTGAGTAATGAAAGCTGGACCCGGTCTATGACACATCAGATGCTACGTGATGCCAGGCAGATCATTGCTGGTCATCAATCGGTCCAACGCGTACCTGAGTATCCACTGGAGCTAGGTCTGAAGAGTCCAAGCAGTATCAGCTGGATTCGGTTGGAATGGGCTTGTCCCTATAGCATTCAACTCCCACTGTTCCAGTTCGAGGACTTTGGGGCTGGCCCTCTGTCTGCGAAGAAGAGGTGCCGGCGGGCGGCGAAGTCGGACTCTGCAACCTCCACGTGGTGCCGCCTGGGAACCTGGTCATGGCCAGAGCCAGTGCAGAGACGCAGTTCAAGTTGGTTGGGGTGAGTGCGGATATCCCCTGTGTCATCGTTCCTTGCCTGCATTGCACTCCCTAACGCGTGCATCTTCTTGAAACTAGCGAGCCTTGCCCTACCCCCTCCTATCACCTTGTTGCAATCTTCTGACTGGCGGTATAGTGGTTCTGTCGCATTATGTCGTGTCGACCGATGGCGGATGTCGCCATGCCCGGCGGTAAGGGTACTTGGAGAGGTGGAGGGTCGCATCTTAGCAAGCAATAGATGGGTATACCGAAGCTCACACTCTCCAGGAAAAGATTCGGCGGTGTTGACGTGATGTTGGCCTAGCCAGTCTCTTGAACTTGACAATCCAGAAATGAAGGCTGGAAGTGCGAGGCTTGGGAAGTAGGGATGTGTGATGGCAACACCGGCGATCCTACTTGCAGTTAGCATCTCAAGTCTTGACCAAAAATCCTTGACGTCTCCGAAGGAATGCTCATTGTACGACATTGAATTTGAGCTGGTCACTACTTCTCATTCTTCCTTCGAGTCGACCTATTGGAAATACACTATGTCTTGCCACAGTCAATCAACGGCCGACAATCGTGTTCACTTGTAATATGGATGGGAAATGTTGAGATTTGATTTATATGCTGTTGGAAACTCTCTGAACATTTGATGGGGTGCGAGGCGCGTGGAAACAAGGCTTCTGGGCTAGACAATCGTTTGATATCTCGAGCCACCACGATGAACCGATGCCATTGATGACCCGATCCTCTTTTTTAACAAATTTCCCTGTCCTAACCTGCGAATCATTGTCCATTGGTCCCTCTGTTGTGTTCAGCCAGACGGAATGACGACCCACCTAACAACGACGTGCGCGTGGATCCCCTCGCTCTTGATCTTGGATATCATGTTCCTTGTCGATTTGCTCGTGGTTAGCTCGCACTCGGAGAGAACAAAGGTTCCAGGTTGGTCGTACGACTGGATCACAGCACTGATTGGGTGGATGTGGCTCTTCCGTGACAAGGGCTTGGTGATCATCTGGCTCGAGAAGTTAACCAAGGTCACTTCACATTGCGAAAACACATACCAAAGGCAATGGGTGCTTAATCTGATTCTGCCAAGGCTCCATTTACGTTGTGCTCAATCAGCGGTCTGTCTCGTCAGTAGCACATACCAACATGTCACTGGAGCTATTGTGGCCGGCTACCCGGTGAGAGGAGAAACAACAACAACATTTAACGGCCGCATATTAAGTCGCTTTCAACAGAGAATAGTTGACAATTAAGCTCATTTCCTCATCAAATGAATAGATTAGCAGGAGGTTAATTACACATCAGGATGCCAAATAAATAGAATGCCCACAAGCCGACAGTCAAGAAACTTGCACATCCATCTTTGATCCGTTTAGAAGGATCGAATCCGCAGACAGAACACCGACTCCGACTATCATGTACTCATGAGCCTTCCTGGCCGCAGGTCTGGGCGTCACAATAAGGACAAAGTGCAGCTGCTCCCTCATGTCTCGAGTTCTTCACCTTCTCCGTCCCGACAACCACACATTTGACCGCACCAGTTCCCGCACGCGGAGCTTCAGAATCAAAAATAATGCCTAGATTGACATCTTTCTGGGCAATGTCGTATGCGACGGCGTGCAGTACGTTGCTAAAGGTCGAGTCACCGGTTGATGATGCCCAGTCGCCGGCAGAGGCCCAAGGAGATTCCAGCTCATGATTCCAATCCACCTCCTTGAATGGGACATCGACAAAGTCAATGGCACCACTGTAAGCCATCCAGGACCACGATGGGACCTGAAACCTCTGCTCCGGCGGGAAATCAATCCTCCTGAGCGGCTTGTCTGTGCGCCGTTTCCAGAGCAGTGTTCGTCCAAGGTAGAGTTGGAAAACACCGTACCCGCCCTTGGTGTCGAATGCACGGATAAGACGCTGCTCCAGACCGGCGATGGCGAGTGGTCGATCAGAGTCATTGGTGAACTCGAGCGTCGAGTATTGCTCGTAGAGAGACTCAATAAGCTGGATTCTGCCGCCTTTGGTGGAATTGACGGCAACGTTGGGGAAGTTGGCGTCTCCGAGAAACTCTTCTTTGTTGCTGGTTGATTCAGTTAGCCGAGATATGCTGGATTATGAAAAAATATCAACTTACTTTCTCATCTTGGTCAATATCTCGCATCGGACTCCCTCACCGCATTCCCAGTAGGTCTGTACACTACCAAGGTAGATTGTCCGTCTTGCAAGGACTCTCTCCTGAAGTACCCAGCCTCTCTTGTTTAAGTCACCTTCCACAATCTGGTGCTGGAAGTCATCGATGGCCTCGCAGACGTACTGCGGACCTCCAGAGCTGCTTGGGAGACCGACACGTGCTCTCTCGGGTCGAGGCCCCAAGAACCCATGTGATGTCCCTGCTGATCGGCTCGCGGCAATGACGCAGTATGCTAGGCGGAAAACAGTCTCCATGTGTTTAGCCTCGGTCTCGAAATTACAGAGACGCCCTTCTTGGATAATACACATGGAATCAATCCAGACGTACCGCAGGCCTAGCTCGCATGTGACTTTGATGGCATCTTGGAACATGCTGGGCAGTGTCTTGATGGGAACTCCGATCCGACGGTCTGCAATGTTGTCTGACGTAGTCTTGAAGTGATGATGGTGCTTGTCGTCTCCCCAGCGATGAGAGAGTGCTGTATACTGGAACATTTCAGGCCTTTCTCTGTCACATGAATCGATCTCATGAACACGGACAACGCCCTCGGAGATCTCAATCAGTCGGGTCGGAAGTCTAGTCGGCCCGAGGGAGCTGTCCGGTTTGCATTGGTCATGATTCTCGTCACAGTCCTCGATCCAACTGCGGATGAGCGTAAAGTAAGCTGGGCTCTCAGTCGAGGGGAGAGTATGTAGCCCAATTCGAACATCGGGGGGCCCTGCGAACTGGTCTAGGTGGAGAGGACTCGGTCAGTTTGAACTCTTCCTACCGTGCTGGTAACTTACCGGGCCCCCTGCAAATCGAGAGAATAGGAAATGAGGTACCAGACACGGTGTCGTTGATCTCCAGCTCAGATGCAACTCTGCGAATGTTTACTTGCACCTCATCCGCATTGTTGTCAATTCGTGATCCTTCTTGAAAGAGGGCATCAGCCGCGGCGTCAACCTCATCCGCATGAGGGGGACGTGTTCCATAGCGCTCCACGCTGGTGACGATGAGCCCACAGAGGTTGCATGTTGGGGATGTCCTTCTCAAACCAGCCAAACTGTCTTGTAGATTAAACGAGTTTGGCGATATGCCCAGGTGTCTGCATTTGTCACAAAGGTCCGAGGTGATAGGCCCGAAGAGACTGGAAAACTCTTGTCCATGGGACTGCATCAAATTGCAGACAAAGGTCCTATCGTCCAATAATTTCCAGAAACTCTTGAACTGCAACCCATTTAGCACGTCTGATGTACGCCCAGTGAGCGACTACGTACCGGCTGATGGTCATTCGCCATGACAAGTTAGCAGGGACCTCAACTAGAGACGTACTGCCAAGTTGGTTTAATAGACGGCATATTACTCACGTGCTGCATAGAGATGTTAGTCTTCCAGCAGCAACATGTCAGTGGAAGCCAAGGCTTACGCTCTATAGTGTGGTTAGATGCCTGATGACACATCCATGGAGGGACCTGACTCACACACTGTTGTATATTAGCCTCTTGAACAGCCTTGTTTGGCCTTGGACAACTCACAGTCTGTAGAGGTTACGAACGCGATGCCTGGTTAGCTCCTACCGTTTGACCCTGGTCAGATTTAGCGCACTTACCGTTCTATTGACGGCAGGCACAAGTTAGAGTTTCACAGAAACAGAGGTGAATACGCTTGCAAGTCGTTGGAGAGGGAAATCAACTTGCCTGCTGCGCGGGAGGTGTCGCCAGCGTCCGTTGTGACCGATCACCAGGCAACTTTCTCTTTCTTCAATAGCCTACCGTGGCGAGATATCCGTCCTTGTCAGCTCGCTTCGTGATTTTCTTCATCTGAGAGTAAAGACGCTCAGCGCTGCTTCTCACTGACGCGTTGGGGTTGCCTGGAGGCTTGTCCAGCTCAACCACGAGGAGTTCGTCTCGAACAAGGGCGAGAAGATCGCCAACCAAGGTCCGGGATTGCTTCTTCTTCAGTCTCTCATCTTCGACCAGGATGTGACTAATCCAGCTTCCAACAACCTCGTTGACTCGGTCGCGGCTCTCGCCGGGGGTGAAGAATAGGCTATGTGGTTCCGAGCATCGAGGCTGCTTCTGGTTGGCCCAGAACGTGTCGAGGCCCTCCTTACCATGGAGCAACCAGACAACAGACTCGAAGATGATGCATCCCATAGACCAGATGTCGAAGCGCCGCGACCTCTTCCTGGTGATCTCACGGGCCATTTCAGGGGCCAGACACTGCCGGGTTGCACTTGTCGTCTTGGTTATGGCTGCTGGCCTGACGTTGGTTCCTTCCGAGTGGATTTTCGCCAGTCCTAAGTCGGCAATCTTGAGAACCCCCGGCCAGTCTGCTTTGGGCGTTGGAAAGATGAGGATATTCGCAGGTTTCAGGTCCCCATGGCGTACATGGCTCCCTCCCCGGCTGGGCTGGTTTGGGACGCCTAGTGTTCCTGGGGGGGACTTGCTCGTCATCCTGACGTTGTCATCTTTGTGCAACTCCTTGAGAGCTTCGCAAAGGCCAGTCAACTGTCGTAGGTACTGGCGGATCTGCTGCAGAGTTGGGTTCTGTGTGTTGTTTCGCCAAAAGTCGACCAGATTTCCTCCCTGAGCCCATTCAAGAACTATATAGTATCGCTTCCCTTCACCTTGACGCCTGCTGAAAGCTCCGATGATGCGGACCACGTGGTCAGTCTTGAGCAAGTGAGTGGCGAAGAGGGCTTGGGCTTCAGTAGTCCATGCCTCTTCAATATCGTAGTTGGCGTCTGCAGGAACGCTCGATAGCTCTTTGAGAGCGGCCGGAATAACTTGGCTGTGATTCCTGACCAGATTCTGGGGAGTATTGTTAGTATCCATATGCCTGAGGACTTTCAGGTTTCCTACCTGTGGTACGAGCGTTGGGTCTAGATGGCATATCGGAATGGCAACTTCGTATACGTTGCCAAAAGTTCCATGTTTGTTTGTGTTTCTCAAGGTGGTAAAAGGTAATATGCAGCCCGATTCGAGATGCTTCAAGTCGTTCTTGGTGAAGGAATGGGCGATAAATTTCCACTGATTGTCGAGAAAACGTCCAATACTGGCACGGTCCCATTCTTCATGATGGAACGCCCCGAGAGCTGATGAATGGGTGTACTCCCCTGCGTCATGCTTTTTGCAGATGGGCTTTATATCTTGCAATGGAAGGTTTGTATCCGTGAGCCCAGCTTCTCGAAAGATGGGCAAGTAATAGATAAAATCGTAGTCGAAGGAGTGCCAGAGAATGAGGAATATCTTTGGTGCCGCATTGCAGGCGAAATCAAGTAGCTCGTCCGAAATGTGCGGCAGGAGGCTACGTACCCTATCCTCAGTCACAAGACTCTGGATGGTGCTTATGGGCAAGAAGCGGTTATGATTCAACTCGCCTCTCCTGTATTGCATTTCGAGCGCATTGTCGAATTCTCTCCGAGCTCTGCGCGACATGGTTTCTCTGGGACGCACTATGCTAGAAAGCAAACTGAAAATCATCGAGACAAGAGCCTTGAGAATGCGAGGGGGGAAGGCCCAGTAAAGGGCTGGAGCCGCATGAAACAGTTTCAATGTTGCAGGATAGATGGCGGACTGCCTGACCACTCAAAGGCTATCCCCTCGGCTCTCGAATGATCAGGCCACTCAAGGCCAGTCTGGCTTATTCTTAAGCCCTGTGCCGTTGCTGCTATACCCAATCATGCTTGAAAGCACCCAGACTCTGAAGAACTGGTGGTAGATGTGCAGAGGCCAAGACAAGCCTCACGGTTGCATTTGTCAGTTATGGTTGCCCGAGCACACCCTTCACTGACAAATGCTGGTAGCATCTATCTTGTAAAAGGGGTGGGGGTACATGTAATCAAGACTCACTCGCATTGGCACATCTCCTCAGCCTGAAAAGTGACATCTGGTACGGCAGGTTGGTCAGAACAGCCGCCTTCCAGGCACCCAATGGCGAACTATTTCAGAAGTCAGATGATGGATGCCTGCTGTTTTACCCCTCAGTTCCTTAAGTGGAGGCTTATCTTGCATCTTGGCCGCAGTTGATCAAGACATTTTACAACAAGCAATGCTTGCTAGTTACCACATACCATCCTCTTGCTTCAAGCCAAACAGTCCGAATCATCCCAAATAGCTGACAGAGACTACCTTTGATGAATAGATTCTCTCTGTCCTGTATTCCACATCAGCTGGGCCGCCCATGGACAACGGAAGCCATCGCCTCTGCAACCAACTCGATCATGCATCCGAAAGGTGCATTTTGGGCGCATCTAACCGCAGTTTTGTCCCCAGGAACCGCCTGCAGGACTTGATCCGTGTTTCGGCAATCAGGGAGGAACTGAGGGCCGAGCTTGGATGGTGGTTCCCATTACTACACCGTCCTTTGCCCCAGCGACTTCACGAGACGTCATCCAAGGTCTTTGCCATACTAGTCATGACTCGACTGGTCAAATGTGCCAAAGATTTGCTACAAGAAGGGCTTGCTGATGATTGCCTCCCACTCGCTCGAAGGGGTCCCCAATCAGATGTTCTGGTATCCCCCTCTGGCAAGTCCTTCAACACGTTTGCTCACTACGCGGGAAGTGCTCGCTTGTTCTTGGAGGCGCAATGGCAGGTCCTGGCTCCAGTCTTGGATGGATCTGGAAGTCACATCAATCTTGACGAGAATTGTGCGCTTCCAGTTTTGGGAACAGGTTCCAAGGGCGCCAAAGGCGGCGCGAGCTCGGTTTACAAGGGAACTATTCACGAATCTCACTTCGCCGGCCTTGAGGTCTGTATGCCACTGTCTTGTCCGCTTATGTGACTTTGACTAATTCTTGCTCCTCTTCACAGATGAACCGGCAAAACGGCCTTGACATTGCCATCAAAGAACTCGAAGCGATCGGGGAGCTCAACGCAAGCGAGGTATTCGAGAAGGAGAGGGCAAACCTCGAGGAGATCAGGAGCCTAAAGCTGCACCAGCACCTGATACGGGGCATCGCCACCTGCCAGATGCACAACAGCTACTACATCCTTTTCCCCTGGGCTGAAGGCGGAGATCTACACAACTTTTGGGAACGCGTCAAAGGCAAAGGGGACGCCAACCTTGTCCTCTGGTCCTTGAAACAGATGGCAGGCCTCGTCGATGCACTCAGACTCATGCACGATATCAACCATCGACACGGGGACCTGAAGCCCGGTAATATCTTGCACTTCCCCAAAGGCAATCCATTCTGTAGCCAACAGGATGACCCCCAAGGGACACTGGTGATTGCCGACTATGGCGTCTCGAAAAGGCACCAGAAAGCGACGCAGATGCGTCTTGAAGGAACAAGCACAAGGGCTACGACCCCCTCCTACGAAGCTCCAGAGGCGGATGGAAGTCAGCATGATCCGAGATCACGTCGGTATGACCTCTGGTCTGTCGGCTGCATCTTTTTGGAGTTTGTCGTCTGGCTACTGTACGGCCACGACGCAGTCAAGGGCTTCGAGAGCCAAAGAATAGCCACAGGCAAGTTCAACGGCGGCCACGCTTCCTTTTACGCAAAGGAAGACGATGAGAAGTCCGTCAAGGTGGAGCTGAACGAGGCGGTCGAGGCTGCGGTGGCGGCCATCTTAAAGGACCCAAGATGCTCAGGGGACACTGCACTCGGCCATCTTGTGGCGCTTATTCCCGAGCGCCTTCTTGCGGTCAACCCCAATGACCGAGACACTGCGGAGCAGCTTCATGGCAGGCTCAAGGGGATTGTCGCTCGAGCAGAGAGTCAGAGGTCGTACTTGTTCAGGGAGACAAGTCCTCAGCCGGATACCCCGGAGGCTTTTAGGAAAAGTGGGAAAAGTGAAGGGAGGAAGCTGCCGAAAGTTGATGATATGCACGCCTAGAAGAGTGAACGTGGGTTCTTAAGCTCAGCTCAAGAAAAACAATTGTTGACATGTTCCCCAGCTACGAGTCCTCTCTGACAACGTGGCCTGTTGATTTACCGACCAGACAACAGGCGTTTGAACCCTCCTCGAGTGACAGCTCCTTCATCCCGACACCAGCATTGGAATAGTTCCATCCACGTCACCACGTACCATCAGGGTAAAATAGCTCAAGTCAGCTGAGCCAACGTGTTCGGCTGTAAGCGGTGCACTTTTGCCGTCATGCAGGCAGCTCTGTACCAAATAGGTTATCCGATATGCTTCTTGTGCCAATCTCCAAAAGCAGGCTGTGGCAGTTTGCTCTCGCTGAAGAGGTTGCGTAATGCTTGGCCTTACGCCGAGACGAGAGCCCCCCGCAATCTCCCTGTCCGCCAAGGCAGAGCCTAAAAAGAGGCGTTGGCAAACACGGAGAAGCCTCTCGCCGACAAGATAGGCTTCTTGGCGAGACCTTCTCTCCCGGTGAGGCTGGCTGAAACTTGAGCAGAACCTCGGCTAACTGACGCAATGCAGAGCGCCAAGCTTCAACGCTCGCTTGATGTGATCCCCGTCAAAGATGCCGTCAACCGGGAACCCGGGGGGGGCCACTAATGCAGCACTGCTAGCCGATGTCGTACAGGAGTTGACCGAGGGGCGCCTTACTGAGGTCAGACAAGCCGGGCTTGTAACTGGTTGAGGTGGACATTCAGAGAGTCTCCAATGTTGTTGGTCATCCTTTCTAGTCATATTTATACTGCCGAATTTGTTCTCGTTGATCCATGGCCCAGAAAAGAGTACATGCCCTCCAAGAGCCACTTTGGCATCAGGTACCTTGTACCTCGACAGTCTCCTCAGCTCGAGGTGGCCACCCTTGGCTGCGGCATTCGTCACGAACTGATGCCGAATCATCTCGTCTTGCCTTTGGCGGCCGCGTCTTGGCGGCTGATTCAAGAGGTTGTCGCAGACTCGCAGCACAGCCCCCCCTGCTTTCTCGAGGCGTCCACGAGACATCGGTGTTATAACCTCCATAGGCATTACAGACAAAGTCGGCCAATATCTAAGACATCCCACAGTTTGATTAGGGCGCAGTGCGTCTCGCAGTGCTGGGTGTTCCAGAAGGCCCACCTTTGGGAATGGTGGGCAGTTGGGCGCTGTGGCTGTGCATGTGGCTAGGGCATATGGCTGGGGCATGTGGCTTTACCTGTGGCTTTACCTGTGGCTTCATAACTTGGATGCCTAGCTCGCCCAAGCGGGGCTAACCGCCTTTGTCCCCCATCTTGTGTTGCTTGACACTTCACGTCCACGCTCCTTCACACTTCATTTGAAGAGCAGAGCGAGTTGATCTTTCTCGTCGGCATCTTCATCATGGGTCAGCGACACCAGCTGTTCGTCATCGCCCGCGTTGGCAAGTACTATCGCTCCCTCGCCGCCGTCCATCATCAGTGGCTCTACGGCGTGTCGGCCCTGCGTTCATGCCTTCGACTCCTCCACATCTTCTCAGACTCGAGCAACCGTTTGGCCCTCAGACATGAGCTGGATCTCGCTGCTGCCTTTTTCAAGGATCAGGCCCCTCCTCCCTCTGGGCCAGAAGAGTACCGAGATGCCCAAAGCACGACCTGCCCTTTCCCCTTCATCACGACTTGTCTAGCTATCGGTGCCAGCTACGACTCCAAGACTGGCCAGGTCCAGGCAATTCACGAGCTTCGATATGACACGGTATCACAGTTGACGAGGGA
>SSHR01000393.1:0-16222 GCA_006518225.1 Fusarium neocosmosporiellum | reverse complement strand
CTTGGTCATACGATGTGACACACGGGCTATGATCGAGGCGACAACAATGACGGTATAACCGTCCTTGACATTACTAATCTGGACCATGTGCGCTACTGCTTTGTGAACTTCGGTGGTGAGTCGTCTTGTTTGTTGATATCGAGTGGCCCCGACTGATAGTTATATTTCAGGCGGCGATATCTATGCGTCATCTGAAGATGATCAGGACCCCCAGAGTGAGGTAGGCACAAATAGAGATGGCCTGCTGATGCAACCGACTCTTGAACCCCATCTGATGGGCAAGGGTCGTGTTGCGTCGCTCTGTCGTTACTCTCTCTTGCCTGTTTCGAATTCACCTTGCTAACGAGATTTCAAGTTCGCCCATGTTTCTCGTACCTAGGTAAGCTGAGTTAGATTGCCTAAGAAGTGAATAGACGCCCCCCTACCGAATCTCCCTTGACCGGACGACAATACCTGAGAGGCTACTATAGCGAGTCAGATGAGATGGTGCAGAGGAACATGGATGTTACTGAGGCGCTCGAGAAAACACCTCTTGTCGAGGAGGTGGCACTTGCAAGTACGTTGATGCTTGACTCGAGACAAGTTCTGCATTCAAAGCGCTAACATTTCCAGGAACCTGGCCATGGGGTGGCTGGAACGCAGAAGCCAAGGTCAAGGCTGCCGAGCTGCTGAGCGATACCCAGGATGGGAACGCGACCAAGTCACTCCGAGATATGGCTGCGGCTAAACTGTTTGACCGTCTTCTCACATCGACGGACGACGATTTCGACCCCTCCCTCCTCGATGAAGTTCAACATTTCCCGGGCTTTCAGCAGATGGTCAAGGAATACCTTCTCTGCCACCCTGAAAAGGTCGGCCGAACGCAGGCCTCGGCGTATCTTCTCCAGCTAGCCTATGCTGGCGAGCACTGTCTGGAGTGGAATCTCTTCACGGAGCTCGATTCCAAGACAATGAAAGCTGCCCTCACCTCCGACGCATTGAAGGGTGCGACAGAGATCAGCCTTACGGCCTTGCGTAACATCGATCCCGCAGAGCTCTTGGCAGCCTTGTCCCCTCTTAACCATCTACACACCCTGCAGGTTCTGGATCGGCCAGACCGTGAAGATGAAGGCGCCAGCAATCGACTGTTCGAGGCTCTCGCCGAGTCAGACCATCCCCTGGCCCTGAAGAAGCTGACGCTCACGGGACTGTATGCGAATGGAATCCGCGAGAACATCTGGCGCCGCTATCGAGACCATCCCAAGACTTTGGAGGCATTCCCAGTGGTGCAACTCCTTGTCAGCCATGAGGGGAAGGATAGCGGCTTTGTCGCCTCTTCTGAATTGCAACTCGAGTCGTTCTACCTCGGCGATGCCCCCCTGACCCCTACCAGATTTGTCAACGGCCTTTTCCAGTATCTTGCATCTCAGGTGCTGTGTTCGCTTAGCTACAGTGGAACCGGCCTCCAAGGTGCACACTGCTTCTCGTGCGGACCTTCGGCCCTTGGAGAAGACAAATCTTCAGAGATTGCAGCACTCCCAGCCGAGGCATATGCCGTCGCCAAAGCGTTGTACCACTCAACTGCCTACCGAGGCGTACAGTCTAAGCTGCGGGATCTAACCCCTGATAGCTGGATGGCTGTTGTATCTAAGAAGAGCGACACTGATTTCGCGGGTGTCGACAGTCCTACCACAACCCGCATGCGATTCAAGTATGCGTTCGTCCGCTCCAAGACGACCATCCAGGTTGATACAAAGCACTGGAGAGGTTCTGGTATCCAGCCTGCCGAGATCGAAGTGGTGGACATGGAGGAATTTCTTCGCAAGACTGCACCTGGAGTCGACACGAGCAAACTCACCTACCACTTCTCCGATCTCGAAAACTCCCTTGCGCAGGCTACACGTGGGCGAACCATCGTGACAACACCTGACGATGAGCCTATTTTGTCTTCACTAAGCCCTGATGAGGCCTGCGCCATATTGAACAAGTTTGTGAACGCGATGCCGCAGGTGCAAGAGGCTGTAGCAACAGCTTCGAGATGGGCCATCGGAGGTAAGTCTGGCTTCACCTTGTCGTCACCTGAGTGGAGAGCTAATATATCCGTTTTAGGAGATGCTTGGATTTCCAGGCTCGGATTTGATACTGATGAATAGGACTGCTTTTTGAAGGCGAGGCCAGGGCGTTCCAGCGCCTTTTGATTGAACGGCATATCTCGTCAAAGTCATGGATGTGTCCCTTTTGGCTTTCAACAATGAGAAAGACATCTTCTGAGGAGAGATAAGTGCGAAGCCACTTCTCAGGCACCAGTGGTCCACGAGGTTATCTCACCCTCTTCTCGCCAACGATTAGTACAAGGTGTGATGTAGCGTTTTGCAGGCCATTCAACTGCAGTATGTTGAGTTATGTACCTCCATTCGTTTTGCAGCCGTTATCAGATGGTGAACAAAAGCTGTTGGAATCTCTGTATCTCCTTAGAAACTTGTACATCTTTCCAAGCATGTCCTAAAATCGCCCTTATTAGTACAGGCAGGAAGACCTACGTGACTCGCTCATATCCATTGCACAGCCCCCATTTGATCAAGTTTATGCCAAGTTGATAGTTCACAGGCGTCAACCAAAGGCCAAGCATCCTAGCCAGGAACGGAGATGGTGGTCTTGATCCGCGAGCCAACCAACATCCCCCATGGTTCACGCGAGGCCTGCCAAGCTGCCACCGTCCCAAGCCTCGCCAAGCCTTACGAGATGAACAAAGACGCAGATCCCTGGACTTGGCAAGCTTAAAGTTCTGCCCGACAACTGACATGGCGTGCGCTAAACATGGCCCTACGAATCCGCTCGGACTGTGCAGCGCCATAGCGGTTGGGCTGACAGGCTGATGCGGGTCGAACCCTGGCGGGAGGCTCATGAGATTTCCATTCCCGGGGTCGATCAAGTGTTTTTTGAACTCTGATATCGACTGATATCTAGGTCATCCGTTTGGCCGGTTTGAATGCCACGCGGTCTCGACGTTTACAAGGTTTGCTCTTTGTTCATAAAGTGGTGAGACTCTGGGCTCTTATTTTTGCGAAAAGTACGTGTGCCGTCTTAATGCAGGGGATTGTCTACGAGTCAGGTCACTGCATCCTCCAAGCCACCGTAATCCAACTGCATCGCAGGCACCGCGCGCGTAGATTGAATTGCCTGCTGCGCAGTCCGCACTGAGATTGTTTTAGTAGGTTTATCACTAGGTTTTAGCCGGAAAAGGATGTTGACGATTAGCTTTGGTCCAAACACCGCATTCGGCGCTCAAACGTCAAACGCCATTCCAGCCAGGACGTGACGCTGGCGATCAGCTTTGCAGTACCCGATGTCATCTGGCAATTGAGCGTCTCGCTTAACTAACTATCTTGACAAAGTGGCGGCCGCTCCTCTCGATGCTGACGCCGGGTAGAAATGGGAACCTGGTTAATGTTCCAATTCCAGGGTCCGTGGACTCGGCATTCAGAGGATCATATGCAAGCCAAGCCGTGCGCCAAGTTGGACGACGGATTTTCCTTGCGCTAAGCGTGGCTATCAGCCCCTGCGTCGTCTAGTCAGAGACAGTTGTCTTGACCAGAACGTGGCTGTTGGTGTCGAGGCCCGAGACCTCTTGGAGCGGGGGAGGGTCGGAATGGCATTCCGTGTCTGCATAATAGATGTGTGTGCCCCCAAAAGTTCTGGAAAGATTGTTGTTTCTTTTGCTGGACATTGGACGTTTTGCTCATTCCTCGTCGGAGGATGATAACATCTGTCGACTAGGTCATTCGCCAACAATTACGTTCATTACACGTCGCCTCGGTTGTGTGTTATTAGACCTCACTCTCGACTACCTCAACACCACAACATGGCCAGTGGACCACCACCAGACCCGATCGGGGAGACTGAATCCAAGGGCCCGATTCTTCTGGATCTCAACATCGCCCTTATCGTTCTGACGACGACTATCATGGCCACGCGATTATACGCACGTGGCATCGTGACCAAGGCTCTTGGACTGGACGATGTGATAGCGATGTTTGCCTTCGTAAGAGTCCCCCTCTAAATGTGTTCCATCATATCGACTTACGCTTACTTGGCTAGTGCCTTGCTATTACTTTGTCGATTCTGGAGATCACAGCGGTTGGAAAGGGCGCTGGAGCACCCATGAGCACCCTTTCACCGGAGCAGCGCAATGCCTTCTTCTCGGTACGTCAAGGTCCAATTGGATTGTTGAGTTTGATGCTAACTTAAACCTATTGAAGCAACTACCAATTAATCAACTAATATTCTTCCTTGCATGCGGCTTTGTCCGGCTTTCCATCTTGGCCTTTCTTCCTCGCCTGAGTAGAGACCGTGAGTGACCTGGCTGATTTTAATGGCCAGCAACTAATGCTGTGATCAGGCATTTTCATGAGATATATCTGGGCCACTGGGATTGTAATTGTGACCATCACTTTGACGGCATTCTTCTTCGTTCTCACCGAGTGTGAGCCTATCGGGTATGTTGACGGCGTCTGTATCTCTGCGTTGCTTTCTAACTCTTGCAGTGACCTTTTCCACGCTGCCAAACCCAATAAGAAATGCATCAGCAAGCAAAAAGAGGCTTACATGATGTGGGCGCACGCCATCGTTGGAATCTTTATCGACGGTGCTCTATTCGGCCTCCCTATTTGGGTGATCCGGAACAAGATGGCGGCCGGTGCAAAGGCAATCAAGGTGATCCTTGTCTTTTGCGTTGGCTTGTTTGCCATTATGACGGGAATTATTCGGCTCGGTTTCATCGTCACCACTAACTTTAGCGTCGATACGTTCGTCACCTAGTTGTTTCATCCTGCTTAGAGCCTTACTAACATGTCATCACAGGACATATAAGATGTATCGGGTCGCCCCTTGGACTGTTCTCGAAGTTCATGTTGGCCTCTGGTGTGGATGTTTCCCAGCTCTCCAGCCCCTCCTTCGCATCATCTCCTTCAAACTCGGTCTCCGAAGCCGTCTGGAAAGCACCAACAAGAGAACAACGCGGAACACGGGAACGGGGGTTCCAAGTAGTCACAACTGGCCCGGTGCAAGCGGGTACATCAAGCAACAGAGTGCTGTGGATCAAGAGCACGAAAGCGACGGCGCGAGTAGGAGGGGCACCGTGTCAGGTGCCGGCGATTCGACAACAGAGATTATGCCGATGGGGAATATTGATAGGGGTATTCGAATGACGACTGATGTAATAGTCAAGGTGGAGGATGGCGTTGATGATGGGAGGGAGAGGAAAACAACATGGGATGCAGTCTGACATGGATCCTACACTTGGCCGTTTTTTAATAGTTAATCAGATATCCAATTGCCCAAGCCTTGCAAGCCTATCTCGACGAAGAGTGTGGGTGTCATGAGCTACCCTATTTCAAGGTGGACGCTCGAACGGTTTCAGTAAAGTAAACAGCTAGTGCAATGTAGTTAATTTCAGGAAGCTCTAATATCAGCTAGTCTCTCCCCGTTCGTTTCTGTCTCGCGAAAGCTCCAGGAAACCAACCTAGCAAGTTAGAATGAACCAACAGGTACATTTGAGTAGTTCTTTTTTTTCTGGCTACCTATGGATAGGTCGTGTTCTATTCACACATGGGAACTAATTCTCTAGGTTGGGAGAGAGGAGACTTTGCTCGGAAGATCAGATCTTGTCGCGGCCTCCCCGTCTGCGGCTTTGGACAAGTATGGCCGTAACTGTCATTGATAAACGTGATGACGACTAGATTCCCATCGGAATCGGATCCTATGCCTTGGGTAAAGCATAGAAACGAAAGACAAGATCGTGTTTGTGGAAGTATTCGACGCGTCATTGATGTCATGGATGCCAATGTAAGTAGGTGGCGCCAGTGGTGATTCAATGATTCGGCATTGCCTATCTTTGGAGATAAATACGGCACAAGAGGCAAGACTTCTAGAACCATCAACCTCTTTCTCCGGCATACTTTGATGAAAGCTTCTACGTTCCATAGAAGCAAGCCCCTTGTCCATTTTAGGATTTCGACTCGTCGACTTAGAGCATCGACTCGCATAAGTTCAGCATTTTCACCCCGTCCATCTCTCCGTACCCAAAGCAACAGGTTCCCTTCCACAGGGACCCGCAGCATCAACATGTTGTCAATCATTGACAACGTCAAGGCAAGACATTAGTTCCCCGCGTTTCACCCTTCACAGTGGCTTACCCTTGAGCAGAACACCATCGCTGAAAACTTCAGTGGCCCAGCTGAAAAGCTCAGCACAAGCGGATTCTCTCTCGACGATGTTCCGAACCTGGCAGGCAAGGTCGGAGTTGTGACCGGTGGTAGTGAGGGTATTGGATACGGCATCACCCATATTCTACTCAGTCACGACATCCAAAAGTTGTACATCCTCTCAACGTCCGAAGACATTGTCAGCGACGCCAAGAAGTCTTTGGCTCAGGAACTTGGCCAAGAGAAAGCCGACCGCGCCGTCTGGATCAAGTGTGACTTGAGTGACTGGGCTGAGACGAAGAAGGCCGCCGAGCAGATCAAGAACTCGACCGATCGTTTGGACATCCTCGTCAACAACGCTGGCTGGGGGGTCATGACCTACCAGCTGTCAGATTACGGCGTCGATCGACACATGGCAGTGAACCACTTTGGTCATGTCATCCTCACCACCTACCTTCTCCCACTTCTCAAGAAGACATCCAAGGAGCACGGCTTGACTCGAATTGTGAACCAATCTTCGAATGCTCACCAGAGCGCGCCAGAAGACACCAAGTTTGACAGTTTGGACGATCTTAACCAGGATCTCGGTCCTAACGCCCAGTACGGCCGAAGCAAGCTTGCAAACCTTCTGTACACTCGGTACTTTGATCGAAATGTCACAAGAAAGGGGTTCCCCGACCTGGTGGTCAATGCTACCCATCCGGGGTTCGTGAGTACGAGACAAAGCAAGGAACACATCCATGAGCCGTACGTACCTCCTCACACCTTGCTTTGAGCTATCTGACATCTCGATAGCTACCCCCTCGCCGGCTACATGGTGTCCACAGTGATGGAGCCTTTCAAGAAGAATCAGTTCGAAGGCGCCACGAGTGCCGCTTTCGCTGGCACGGTGACACATCTTTCGGGAGAATACCTCTGCTGTCCTGCCGTGCCCGAGCATGGAACCTACCTCTCCCAGGACGTGAGATTGGCAGAGAAGTTGATGGAGTTGACAAGAAAGGTCATTAGTGACAAGTTTGAGCCCTTTGACGATAGAAAGTTTTAGAGTCTCTATTAGTTACGCATAAACATGTTATTAAGATCCCTCAATGGGTACGCCAGGAGACTCCATCTCTGTGATGTCAACCACCAAGCTTTGACTAGGTGATCGTGCATGAAAATTCCCAGCCCTCAAGGAGACATGAAACTCTTCTGGAATCCTATGTCGCACTCTTGTACTCCTCTCTGGGCTTACAAGCAAGAATTTGACCGTACTTGCACCATCACGCATACAAGTGAAGAAACTGTCAATGATCATCATCAAGTCGTCAGCCCAACCCCATAGACTTGTCTCAAAATGTGATAGCCCATCGACAACACAGCACAGTGGTGATCTGAAACTCAACTGGCAAATGAGTTGTTCGAAGGTGTAGCAGAGAAAGCGTGTGTCAAAATCGCCAGAGGTCATCCTCTCTGAAAAGTCTCGCTCCAGAAACGTCAGATCAAGAGGTTCTTGGTCAGGCCACTGCAGTAGGAGTTGGTCGATAAGACTGCGCATGAGGCCATGGGGCCCGCATAGTCCCGCACTAGGATTGGTGCGCTGCCCGGCAAAGAAGTGCAAGACAACTTGAGGCTGCTGTGGCAGAGAGAAGAGTGATGGATCATGAAGCGGCCCTGAAAGAGCTTCCACGAGACCCGAGCAAAAGACCGAGGTTGGAGCCACCTTGCCGATGCTTTGATCGCCGCAGTGACCATCAACGAGCAGCATCTCAGACTCGGGGCTCGTCAACCATGACTGGAACTTTGGACTTGTCATGAGATAATTGGCCCGAGAAAGCGCCTTGGAGCTGAACTCGTGGTACTTTCGTAGGACTAGTGCAAGATCTTGGAGAGGGGCGACCCTCTCAGGTTCGGTGCAGATGGCTCCCATAACGTCTCCTCTTGAAAGTCGTCGTAACGGTACAACTGCTCGATTAAACTCTGCCTCTGGTCAATCATAGTTAGCCACGCGAATATACGTGATAGGAAGGGTATACAAACCTTGGGACAACCATTCGACTCGCAGTTTGTCCTGATTGGTTTGGTACATCGAATTCATCAACTTTTCCACCAATTGGCGGTGCTCGTTGATGAGGGCTCGATGCATCTCTTGACTATCAGCCTTCCAAGACTCAAACTTTTGGTCGAGAGAATCAAGCTTGACATGCGTTTCCCGCAGGTATTGCGAGTTCTCGGCAATACCTCTTGTGTTCAGGTCCAACCGGCATTGTTCCACGCGGTTCTCGGCGCTCTTTACTGGCTTCAAGATGCCGTCCACCTCTGCCACAGAGTCCCCGAAGACAGACTTGCCAAACTTCTTGATTGCTTTTACCATATCAGCAGGCAAGGTTTGTGAGATTGGGTCGCGACTACTTACTGGAACTGTTGCTCCTCCGTAGGAGAACATCGATGAGCAGAGGTATGGACTTGACTAGTTGATCATACATATTGTTAATAGCTGAGAACAAAGGTTGGTCTTGAGGATGGCTTTGACGCAGTTTCTCGGCGTTGACGATGCAGCTGGGTATATGCTCGAAACTCGCAAAAATTCTTTCGCATGTATCTGTCCTTCTCTTGACAGCCTAAGCGACGCATGAGATCCTTGAATCACCATTGATTGTGACAAAGAGTGGCTACTCACGTTGAAGATGATCTGCAGCCCTCCCTTGAGTAATCCCAGGCCATCTTCCTGAGGGATGCTTTCCAAGAGAGGTACCATGTTTCTTGAAAACCCTTGGCCATGACGAAAGCAGCGCCTGATAGGGTTGCCGTCTCCTTTGCTCCAATACACCTTTTTCGTGTCTTCGAGCTCGGCAAAAACTTGATTCCATGAGCAGGAATCGGGGTTGAAGTTGTTCCAAAAGTCGCCTGCAGCCTCTGTTTCCAAGTACCTCTGGATCGCAGCTCTCAGACCACTAAACGGATGAGCAAAGATCTACTTTCTCAACAAATGGCTCTCATGGGTGGCTCACGGGTTTTCCAGCGTTTGCACGAAACGAGAAGAATCCTTGTCGTAAATTTGAAGCGCGACTGAGGGAGTCCCCATTTTACTCGAGTAGTCTTGGAACCATTCATGAAAGATGAAGATCTCTCTATCATCATTCATCCGCTCTCGTAGAGTACTAGGTAGATTTCGCTCCGCCATGCCTTGTAAAAGGAATGAGCCACTGGGGTATGACTCTCCGGAATCGCGACAGTTGAGGATGAGAAATATGAGACCAGGCGAGACAGCGTAAGCCAAAACGACATGTGAAAAGAGATACCAGAAGAGGGGATGGTGCCCTGCCTGTACGCTGGGAAGCCAGTGGCGCTGATCGGATACTCGTCAGGCTAGGTGTTTAAGCGCTGGAGGATTGGGCGGGTAAATGTGCAACGCGAAGGATGAGGGATTTCCTGCCTAGTCAGGATGGCTGCATTTATAAGGTAGCAATTGTCACTATATTTGCATCAGGCTCGGCGGACTTGTCGAATTAAATGAAACGAGGCGACGCTGGCCTGACAGCCTCCTAGTGATCTGCAGGCGTACTGATTGGAATGCAGACTCAGCCCCCAAGTATCAGGCAGGCTCTGCCTCAAGCTGAAATGTATGTATCCTTGGCTGTATCACATGGGTGAGATAGTGGCTGCCACCCTCTACATTTGCCGCATGGCATTGGTGGATGGCCCGGCAAGCTGGGCACGCAACTTGGATTACGGCTGTGTTCTCTCACTCACCGCTGCGACGTTCTGCGGAACCAACTTGGGTGGGGAAAGAGCCGAACCCCTGAAACAACAGTTGACCGGGTTCGGCTCTCTGTTCTGCCATTTGATAACCATTTAACTAATATTCACTCGCAGACAATATTTAGCTTCACCACAATCTTTCTAGCTTACTCCATTTCAAGGATTCTCAAGCCATCACACCGCCCCATCGTCGTTTCTTTGCCATGGAGGACTTCCACAAACAGGAGGGGGAATCTGTGAAAGCCGGGTCGGAAACCGCTATCATTCAACCGCCGGAGCCCGTGCATCCAGAAAAGCAACCAGAGCTTGTGTCTGAGATCCCTGGAGATACCAAGACACTCGCTGGAACTCTTGGCGCTGTGTTGGAAGACACAGTGTTGGCGAACACACAATCTGTTGGCCAGAATGTGGTGACGGGTAAGTCTCGCCCATGAATTCCTGAAGTATATCGTCTCTAACTTTGGACTTTGTAGAAACACCAAAAGAGGCACCATGGCATCAACGTGTGACGCCCGGCGATCTGACTGGAGGCGTCACTTATGAATGGTTGAAGGACGTGACCTCGCGCTTGGCGACACTTGAAAGCAGCCAGCCAAAAGGCGAGGCCAAGAAGGCAGATACGAAAGATAAGACGGAAATAATCGATTCTATGAAGACTGAGCCTAAAGTGCGAGATTGCAATTGGGAGCAGTTCAAGAACCGCTATTCCTCCGAGGAATGGGCCTATGCTATTGAGGTTCTCCTAACCGGGGACGACCTAGACGGCGAAATGGAAGAAGAACAGCTGAGACGTTTGCCATCAGAAAAGAGGAAGAAGCTCATTGAATCCAACCAAAAGAAGCCTGTCAGAAGGCCTCAAGCGGACAAGAGACCGGACAGGCAGCGCTTGGAACGGGTTCGGATCAACTCGCCTGCCATCTTGTCATTTCTCGGTGGAGTGACTGGCGAGACATCCTGGGCTGAAAAGCCACACACATTCTTGAGGCCTTTCAAGACCTTAATTCACTTTCACGGGCGGTTTGAAGAGGAGTTTGACAAGCTGAAGGCGAGGTTTGAAGACGTTGGACCACCCAACCAAGAGTCGCCACTGGGGACCGTGGAATCGCAGAAGACGAATCTGGTTGGGGACCTGCCCACATCAGTCACAGATGGATCAGGAGAGGCCTTGGCAGAGGACAAAACATCGAGCAAAGAATCAGTCTTTGCGGCTGAGTCTCCGAAACCTACCGTCGAGTCGACGAAGGGAGAGCCCCCGATGGAAGGCAACAACGCCTCCTCGCAGAGCGAACCAAGCCACGTTCAGTTGGACAGTGTCACTGAAGCTGACTACAAGGAGATCAAGTGCTACATGGATTTTTCTAGGTCAAGGCTTCTCCCGGCCTACCGGAAGTTTGAGGACAAGGATCACAGCCAACGCGTGAAAGTGCGTTTCGATGATCTATGGTCACTGTTCCGCACAGGAGAGCTCGTCTTCAGACTTAAAGACTCCCAAAACAACTCCCTGGCTACTGAAGATGAGAAAACTCTCACCTCTGCTGGGCGAAAGAGCAGTCAGAAGCTATGGAGGGTGTACTATGTTGAGTCGGACACGGTACCTTGGACTGTCGATAACCTTGAGGCCGAAAACGGGACCTTCCGCCGCAACGCGGTGGACGAGGACGAAGGCTTCGAAATCAGGGTCTATTACATTGATTATGATGGAAACTCCTATGCCGGCGTTGGGCGCCAATGGAACCTCCCGCGCTTTGAGGGTGACATGGACGTCACCAAACTTCAGTTTTATCCGGTGCGGTTCGAGAAAGATTATGAAACAACCATCGCCAAACTAGCGGAATCAGGAGACAGGTTTCAAAAGCTGTTGTTATCGGTGACACCAGCTGTTCAACATGACGGCTGGACGCTTACCCACGACCCAATTGGTGAGCAATTAAGCGACGAAGCTACCAAGACGGCTGAATACATCGACAGCGATGTCATCATTGACTTTCACGAAGCCTACCAGACGAACCCATCCTGGAAGCCATCTTTTTTAACCTTTGTCAAGTCCCTATCCTATCCCGAGACGAAATATGACGAGTTTGCAATCATACAGTGGTCCGGGCCAGACCGCTCCAGAGCAACTGCCAAGCTCACAGAAGTTATCGTATCGTTCGAGGACGTCGGTTTTCTACAATATAATGAATTTATCAAGGAGGACACCTTCGCCATGGACTTAGATACCAGGCCTGCTGAGAGTCATAAAGCCAGGCGTGAGCTGGCTGGCCAAGACCTCGCCCTCTTGACCTCACGCATGTTTGTGTACTCGCTGAGGAACCGCAAGTTTATCAATGCCGACGTTCGAAACTTGAAGCCCATCGAGGTCATGTCTGATCCTTTCAGCGACCTGAAGATCGAGGAGCCTCACAAGCGGCTCATCAGATCCGTCGTGCAGGATCACTTTGACAAGAAGTCGATCCAGCGACAGCTACGAGCCCGAGACATTGAGCCGCTGGAGCAGGACTTTATCCGAGGAAAGGGCAAGGGGCTTGTTATCATGCTGCATGGTGCACCTGGAGTAGGCAAGACTGCCACGGCCGAAGCAATCGCCGCTGCGCACAGGAAGCCCCTGTTCGCCATCACCTGTGGTGATCTAGGCATCGATCCTCGTGAGGTTGAGTCAACCTTGTCTGAGATATTCCGACTGGCAAATCTGTGGGATTGCATTCTCCTTCTTGATGAAGCCGAGATATTTCTATCCCGTAGGGAGAAGAAAGATGATAACCTTCAGAGAAACGCTCTTGTCTCGAGTAGGTATCCAGGAGAGCCTAATGACGATTTATACCCGCTAACAACATACCGCAGTCTTCCTCAGGACCCTTGAGTACTATCCAGGAATCTTGTTTCTCACCACCAATCGAGTTGGTGTGCTGGATGAAGCCCTGAACTCTCGCGTGCACGTGAGTATCTACTTCCGTCACCTCGACGCGGAGCAGACCATGGCGCTCTTCGACATGAACCTGAAGCGTTCAGAGATGATCGCAGAGCAAAGGGCTACGAGTGCCAACGAGTCCCCATTGCTTATCAAGGCAGAGGAAATAAGAGGCTTCGCACTCACTCACTTTGCCAAAAATGCTGGAGGGCCGGGCGGTTTGGGTACATGGTGGAATGGACGTCAGATCCGCAATGCCTTCCAGATTGCCACGTCACTTGCGTATGCAGATGCAAGAGACCAAAAGGATGATGAGAAGAGGTATCTTGGACGAGAGCATTTTGATCAAGTTCTCCAGGCCATGGAAGAATACACCCAGTATCGCCAAGACCTGTTGCACAAGACAGATGACGACCTGGCGGCAGACCGTGAGGAACGCTACTTACGAGTCGGCGATGACAACGCTGGGAGGCGTGAGAGTCCGCGCTACGGACCCATGTATTCAGAATATTCGAGGCCTCGGTCGTTCCAACATCAGCGCCCGTCCTATCCGGCCTCCTCTTCAAGTGCCAGGGCATTTGCTGGGCGAGATGCTGAGTACGCGAGACAAGATCCTGATACTCCGACGCCTCAGAGACAAGAGCCATTCTTACCTCCTGGAGCGTATCCTGCAGGTCTGGGAAGCGGAGATCGGCCCATGTCTCGGGGCGAATTCCACGATCAGGGTCGGGAGTATGGACATCCAGGTCGACGGATGTAACCGGGGTAGTAGAGCGTGGGGAACTTCTGACTGAGAGATCATACTACCCCTTAATTTCATCTTTTGTGATATGAATGTTTCTTCAGAATGTGCCCTTATACGTGCGTACTTGGAGATGCCTTGGACCTTTGTGGCTTGTTTTTGTCTTGGCGCAAATGAGTCATCAAGGTACTCAATGTGAGGCATTTAACCTTGATGGTTGTGAGACCGCCTCTTATTAATTCTGCTATCTGAATGCTCCTCTCGTCACTCACCTGTCGATCTTGATTCCGGGTCCATTCAAACAACATGTCGCAGAAACCCGCACCCACGGCCATCGGCCACTTCGACTCAGCGGCAGCTCAGTATGAAGCTTCCACTGGAGGATGTACTAGAGAACTGGCTCGCTCCCTCTTCGATATCCCACAGCTGGAGAGCATCTATCAGCCAGGCGCAACCGTGCTTGACAATGCATGTGGAACTGGCATCGTTGCCGAGGAAATCGTCTTGCGTGCTCGTCGAACAAACGCAAATGTGCCCAACATCCACGCCGTCGACCCTGCTCCCAACATGGTCGAGATCTCTCGCAAGAAACTAGATGCCCTTGGAGCATCTGAAACTTCAAGCACTGCCATCATGCCTGGTGAGAAGCTGGAGTTCCAGGATGAGATGTTTACCCACAGCATCACAAACCTAGGCATCCTCTTCTTCACGGATGGAGACGCGGGGGCCAAGGAGATATATCGCACTCTGAAGCCTGGTGGTGTTGCGGTTGTTACCTCTTGGGCTGTTCTAGGCTATCTAGAGAAGATCATTCGTCCAGCTCAGAGTGTTGTACGGCCAGATGATCCACCATTCAAGCTGCCCATTCCAGAGACATGGTTTGATTTGACATTTGTTGAAAAGTGTCTGAAAGACGGCGGATTTGGAAACGTCACCGTCTCTGAGAGTACTGTTCACTATGGCGCACCATCTGCAGAGGACTTGTTGAACCTGCTTCTGACTTCGTTCAAGATGCTTTGGAAGGACTGGTCAGAAGAGGATCAGAAAAGATTTCGCCGAGTGGTCCGTGAGAAGGTCGACGAGGCATCGTGTTCCTACACTATGAATGATGGAAGCCAGGGCGTAGGCGTTCCTATGACAGCCATTGTTGCTGTTTGCCAGAAGTGAGAACCGAAGGAAATTGAAAGGGACATGAAATGTTGCTTAGCAGATATTAATACACCACTGGCATATCAATATTTACTCTGCATTCGATGTCTTGAAACTGCATGTCACTTCCATCGTCCAACGCCCCAATATTGCATCGCCAGGAACCATTTTCCGTCATAAGGACACCTGTTCTCATTTGATGCAATATCAGTTGGCAGGTCAGCGGTAAGCAAGGTGCAATAAAGTCAAAAATTGCTTTGTTCTAGCTTAATCGCCACGGGCTGCCCTGTTTGAGCGCCATCCTCACTGATTAGGAGGCCTTGGCATTATCATTCCCATTCCGTCAGCCATTCCCTTTGGCTTTCCGTCAGGCTCCTCCTTGATCTTTCCGTCAACCACGACAACGGAAGGCTCGTGGGACGCTTCGACAAAAAAAGTGTCAGCCTCTTCGCTCCAGGTCCAGTAGGTTGGTCCAAAGATCGTGTAGAGGGCCGCCATGAGCCGCCCCTTGCTGATGATGGAATCTAGCCGGAATTGGATGGCGAACGGGAAACTGGGCTTTCGTTGGTGTGCCATAGTGAGCTTTTGGCGGAAAACGTTGCTGCTTGGTGTGAGTTTTCTTTGTTCAGTGGTGGGAAGGTCGTTGTGGTTGAAGTTGTATCCAGGAGAAAGCCAGGGGTCACTAAAATTTATAGCCAAATATTGCCATTAATCACGGTTGAGTGTAGATGTGGTCTTTATAATTCCGTGAGCAGTAGGACGTGAATACAGGGTGAATTTGGGGCACGCGTCACATATTTTCTCTGCTTCACGAGCAACCATACCCTATATCCCGCTATCATCATCCTTGTGCCACTCTATTCAGTCACTTGAGCTTAGATCCACGGATTCTTCCTCGACATGTCTCTGCAGGTGCGGAAATAGAAGTTCAGCTAACCAGTGATATCTATCCGCTCCATTACCCACCACTCGTCGCCATCCATGATATTTACAGCCACTGAATCAGCAGTAGAAGCACACGGATACGCCTTCAGCAATTTTGCAACTCTCTTATCAGTGACGTTTCTTCTCGTCTTCGCCAGTGACATCGGCGACCAGCGATTGCTGTATTCAAAATCTGAGTCCGCCCCCTGAGCGAGCAGAATCGCGACGGGAGATTCAAACTCATGCTCTGCCGCCCGCAACAGCGGTGTCCGATCACCAGAGGCGCCATCGTTTCGACACCCAGAGAAGAGAGGCTAGAAGAGATAGGGAACTGGTCCCTATAGGCGGCGGCGTCGTCTGACTTGATGATGGTTGTTCTTGCAGCCATTGTGTTAAGAAATTAAAGAGGTTTAAGGTGGAAAGGAATAATTCTCGTACGAGTGGTTAGAGCAGTTTTATACCCGCCGAGAGGTTAAATAACCTCTCGTGATATAGCTAGGTATAAGTCTTCTATTATATATAATAGAAAAGGCTAAAAAAAGCGGCCACTATATTAGCATTGGGATATGATGCTAT
>SSHR01000384.1:0-59465 GCA_006518225.1 Fusarium neocosmosporiellum | reverse complement strand
CTACTTGTCGCACTCATCCTGTCCCCTTACCCATGCTAGTGCGGAATGCTAGATCTCCGCTAGAGTCGCTACGGCTGCTCTTCCACCGAGGAACCCCGCGATCCTCCACCCCACCAAACACCCCCACCAACCCCACCTAAACCCGGTCGACACCCTCGCCTAGCATGGGCCTAAACGAGGAATTCGACGACCGACAGATCCATATCGAATCCGAGCAACAACCATACATCCCCTATGAGTATCAGACTGATAACAATGACTCGTGGGCTGGTGCCTTGCCGGTGAAGCAGGGTCTGTATGACCCTTCTCTCGAGAAGGATGCCTGTGGTGTCGGCTTTGCTTGCCACATCAAGGGCAAGCCTAGCCACAAGATTGTCAGCGATGGTGAGTTCTTCGTCCCAGGTGCCGTTGCACAAGACTGACCTCTTGCAGCCCGAAACCTGCTCTGCAACATGACCCACCGCGGCGCTGTGGGTTCCGATGCTCGAGATGGTGACGGTGCTGGTGTCATGACATCCATTCCCCACCGGTTCTTCATCAAGAATTTTGAGAAGGAGGAGGACATTAAGCTGCCTCCTCTGGGCCAGTACGCCGTGGGAAACCTGTTCTTCAAGCCCGACGAGGAGACTCTTGAGGAGTCCAAGAGGCAGCTGGAAGATGTTGCCGAGTCGTTGGGCCTTCGAGTCCTGGGATGGCGACGCCCCCCCGTCGACTCGACTCTTCTGGGTCCCGCTGCCAAGTCTCGCGAGCCCATCATCGCTCAGCCTTTTGTCGTCCTTGCCTCCGCCTATGGTACTGGCGTTGCTCCGGAGATGACTGATCCTGAGCAGTTTGACGATCGCCTTTTTGAGCGACAGCTGTATATCCTCCGCAAGCGTGCTACCCAGAGCATCGGATTGCACAACTGGTTCTACATTTGCTCCCTTTCCAACAAGAACATTGTTTACAAGGGTCAGCTTGCTCCCGTACAGGTCTACTCGTACTACCACGATCTCGTCAACGCCGACTACGAGGCGCACTTTGCCCTGGTGCATTCTCGTTTCTCCACAAACACCTTCCCATCTTGGGACCGTGCTCAGCCTCTGCGATGGGCTGCCCACAATGGTGAAATCAACACTCTGCGAGGAAACAAGAACTGGATGCGCGCCCGGGAGGGTGTCATGCAGTCTGATATCTTCAAGGAGGAGCTTGAGCAGATGTACCCCGTCGTCGAGGACGGTGGCTCTGACTCTGCTGCCTTTGACAACGTTCTCGAGCTTCTGACCATCAACGGAGTCCTCTCTCTGCCCGAGGCTGTCATGCTCATGGTCCCCGAAGCTTGGCAGGGCAACCAGCACATGGACCCCAAGAAGGCTGCATTCTACGAATGGGCTGCCTGCCAGATGGAGCCTTGGGATGGTCCTGCTCTGTTCACCTTTGCTGATGGCCGATACTGTGGTGCTAACCTGGACCGAAACGGTCTCCGACCTTGCCGTTTCTACGTCATGGACGACGACCGCATTATCTGCGCTTCCGAAGTCGGTACCATCCCCGTCGAGCCTGAGACTGTCATCCAGAAGGGCCGTCTTCAACCTGGTCGCATGTTGTTGGTTGATACCCAGGCTGGCCGTATCATTGACGACAAGGAGCTGAAGGAGGCTGTTGCTAGCAGACACGACTTCCGAGCGTGGCTTGATAGGGAATTGATTACCATGCCCAAGGTCCTTGAGACTTTGGAGCAGGCTATGGACCTTGCGCCCAAGTTGGACGACAAGACTCTCCAGGCTGATCCCCTTCTGCTCTCTTTTGGATATACTCACGAGCAGGTTAGCTTGCTGCTTGCCCCCATGGCCGCTGATGAGAAGGAAGCCCTTGGTTCCATGGGTAACGATGCCCCTCTGGCTTGCCTGACCCAGGCTCCTCGTCTGCTCTATGACTACTTCCGACAGCTCTTTGCCCAGGTCACCAACCCTCCCATTGACCCCATCCGAGAGTCCATTGTCATGTCTCTGGAGTGCTATGTTGGCCCTCAGGGTAACCTGCTGGAGATGGACCCCTCCCAGTGCGGTCGTCTGCTGCTTCCCAGCCCCATCCTCTCCATCCCGGAGTTCAATGCCATCAACAACATGTCCTCCACCTACTCTGAATGGACTGTCAAGACTATTGACCTGACATTCCCCAAGAACCTGGGTGTCCAGGGCTACATCAGCCACCTCGACAAGATCTGCGAAGAGGCTACTGCTGCCATCGAAGCCCGGGACCGTGTCATTGTTCTCTCTGACCGTAACACTTCCCCTGACCGCGTTCCGGTCTCTGCTGTTCTGGCTTCTGCCATGGTCCACCACCACCTGGTCAGCAACAAGTGGCGATCCATGGCTGCCCTGGTTGTTGAGACCGCCGAGGCTCGTGAGGTCCACCACATGTGTGTTCTCCTCGGTTATGGTGCGGACGCTATCAACCCCTATCTTGCTATGGAGTGCATCCTCAAGTTGAACCGTGAGGGTCTTATCAAGAAGAAACTGAGCGATGATGCCCTTATCCGAAACTACAAGCACTCGTGCGACGGCGGTATCCTCAAGGTTATGAGCAAGATGGGTATCTCGACTCTTGCTTCTTACAAGGGTGCTCAGATCTTTGAGGCCCTCGGTCTCGACGAAGCTGTTGTTGAGCGATGCTTCAAGGGCACTGCTTCCCGTATCCAGGGCCTGACTTTCGAGCTCATTGCTGAAGACGCCTTCCGATTCCACGAGCGTGGTTTCCCCTCGCGATCCACCATTGGACCTACTGGCCTCCCCGAGTCCGGCGAGTACCACTGGCGTGATGGCGGTGAGCCTCACGTCAACGACCCTACCTCGATTGCCAACATCCAGGACGCCGTTCGAACCAAGAACGACAAGTCCTACGAGGCTTATTCCCGCTCCGAGTATGAGCAAATCAAGAACTGTACTCTCCGAGGTCTCCTTGACTTCAAGTTTGAGGACTGCACACCCGTCCCCATTGACCAGGTTGAGCCCTGGACCGACATTGTCCGCCGCTTCTGCACTGGTGCCATGTCTTACGGTTCCATTTCTATGGAGTCTCACTCTACCCTTGCTGTCGCCATGAACCGACTTGGTGGCAAGTCCAACACTGGTGAGGGTGGCGAGGATCCTGAGCGATCTCAGCGCCTTCCCAACGGCGACACTATGCGCTCTGCCATCAAGCAGGTCGCCTCCGGCCGTTTCGGTGTCACCTCTGCCTACCTGGCTGACTCTGACGAGCTTCAGATCAAGATGGCCCAGGGTGCCAAGCCCGGTGAGGGTGGTGAGCTTCCCGGCCACAAGGTCTCCAAGTCGATTGCTCGCACTCGCCACTCGACTCCTGGTGTCGGTCTTATTTCACCTCCTCCTCACCACGACATTTACTCCATTGAGGATCTGAAGCAGCTGATCTACGATCTGAAGTGCTCCAGCCCTCGTTCCCGAGTCTCCGTCAAGCTCGTTTCCGAGGTTGGTGTTGGTATCGTCGCCTCTGGTGTCGCCAAGGCCAAGGCCGATCACATCCTGATCTCTGGCCACGACGGTGGTACTGGTGCTTCCCGATGGACTGGTATCAAGTACGCCGGTCTGCCCTGGGAGCTGGGTCTGGCTGAGACTCACCAGACTCTGGTCCTCAACGATCTCCGTGGTCGTGTGGTTGTACAGACTGATGGTCAGCTCAAGACTGGTCGCGATGTCGCCCTGGCCTGTCTGCTTGGTGCTGAGGAATGGGGCTTCGCCACAGCTCCTCTCATCGCCATGGGATGCGTCTTCATGAGAAAGTGTCACTGTGGGTTATATATCCTCTTCTAAGCCATTGCAAGTACTGACTAGATTATAGTGAACACCTGCCCTGTTGGTATTGCTACTCAGGATCCCGAGCTGCGCAAGAAGTTCAAGGGTACTCCTGAGCACGTCATCAACTTCTTCTACTATGTCGCCAACGAGCTTCGAGCCATCATGGCCCAGCTTGGTTTCCGCACCATCAACGAGATGGTTGGCCACGTCGAAGTCCTCAAGATGCGCGATGACCTGCGAACCAACAAGACGGCCAATATTGACCTGTCTCTCCTCCTGACCCCAGCCCACAAGCTCCGACCTGGTGTCGCCACCTTCAACGTCCGAAAGCAGGACCACAAGCTCTATGTCCGACTTGACAACAAGCTGATTTCCGAGGCCGAGTTGACCCTCGACAAGGGTCTACCCTCGAGAATTGAGTGTGACATTGTCAACACTGACCGAGCGATGGGTACCTCCCTCTCCTACCACATTTCCAAGCGCTACGGAGAGGCTGGTCTGCCTCTGGACACTGTCCATGTTAATATCAAGGGCTCTGCCGGTCAGTCCTTCGGCGCCTTCCTCGCCCCTGGTGTCACACTTGAGCTGGAGGGTGATGCCAACGACTATGTCGGCAAGGGTTTGTCGGGTGGTCGCCTGATCATCTACCCTCCTCGCTCTGCCGTCTTCAAGGCCGAAGAGAACATCCTTATTGGAAACACTTGCTTGTACGGTGCTACCACTGGTACTTGCTTCTTCCGTGGTGTTGCGGCTGAGCGATTCGCTGTCCGAAACTCGGGTGCTACCGCGGTCGTCGAGGGTGTTGGTGACCACGGCTGTGAGTACATGACTGGTGGCCGCGTTGTCATTCTTGGATCTACTGGTCGCAACTTTGCGGCTGGTATGTCCGGTGGTATCGCATATATCTTGGATGTCCACGGCGACTTCATGTCCAAGCTCAACGACGAGATGGTCGAGGCCGGCCCCATCGAGGACGCTGCTGAGATTGCTTTCGTTCGCGGTCTCATCGAGGACCACCACCACTACACTGGATCCGAGCGTGCGGCCCGCATCCTGGTTGACTTCAACCGTGCTCTGCCTCGCTTCATCAAGGTCCTTCCCGTCGACTACAAGCGTGTTCTCGAGGAAGAGGCTGCCAAGGCGGCAGAGGCCAAGCGTGCCGAGTACAACCTGCCCGTCGTCTCGGGTGTTCATACCAAGAAGGCAGACAAGGCCGCCAAGCTCCAGGATCTCGAAGAGGCTGTTGGCGACAACGCCGTCGAGAAGAAGCGCGCCCTTGTGCTCGACAAGACTAAGGGTTTCATGAAGTACAAGCGCCGCGCTGAGAAGTACCGACCCGTGGCCTCCCGTCTCAAGGACTGGGCCGAGCTCAGCTCTCGTCTGGACGAGGATGAGCTCAAGTATCAGTCTGCTCGATGCATGGACTGCGGTGTTCCTTTCTGTCAGTCCGAGACTGGTTGCCCCATCTCCAACATTATCCCTAAATGGAACGAATTGGTCTTCCAGGGTCAATGGGAGGATGCTCTTAACCGTCTGCTGATGACCAACAACTTCCCCGAGTTCACTGGCCGCGTGTGCCCTGCTCCTTGCGAGGGCGCTTGCGTCCTGGGTATTAACGAGGACCCTGTCGGCATCAAGTCGATCGAGTGCGCCATCATCGACCGAGGCTTCGAGATGGGCTGGATGGTTCCCAACCCCCCCAAGGTCCGCACTGGCAAGACTGTTGCCATCATTGGTTCTGGCCCCGCCGGCCTGGCCGCTGCTGATCAGCTCAACCGAGCTGGTCACCTCGTCACTGTCTACGAGCGTGCTGACCGTCTCGGAGGTCTGCTCATGTACGGCATCCCCAACATGAAGCTTGATAAGCGTATCGTTGAGCGCCGAACCAACTTCATGGCTGATGAGGGCATTATCTTCAAGACTGGCGTTGCTGTCGGTGAAGAGGGCCATCCATCTCTCGACGACCTTCGGGCTAGCAACAACGCTGTCGTCATTGCTACCGGTGCCACTGTTGCTCGTGACCTGCCTATCAAGGGCCGTGAGCTCGACGGCATCCACTTTGCCATGGAGTTCCTGCACAAGAACACCAAGTCTCTCCTTGACTCCGAGCTTGCTGACGACACCTACATCTCTGCCAAGGACAAGCACGTTATTGTCATTGGTGGTGGTGACACTGGTAACGATTGTATCGGAACCTCTCTCCGCCACGGTGCCAAGTCGGTCACCAACTTCGAGCTGCTGCCCCAGCCCCCGCCTGAGCGTGCCAACGATAACCCCTGGCCTCAGTGGCCTCGCATCTACCGTGTGGACTACGGCCACACCGAGGTCCGCCAGCACACTGGCAAGGACCCTCGTGAGTACTGCATCATGTCTGAGGAGTTTATGGGCGACGGTTCCGGAAAGGTCAAGGGCATCGTCACCATTCGGGTGGAGTGGACTAAGTCTCCCAGCGGTGGTTGGGACATGAAGAAGGTCGACGGTTCTCAGCAGTACTTCCCTGCCGACCTTGTCCTGCTTGCCATGGGTTTCCTTGGCCCCGAGGCTCGCGTGCTCGGTGACGGCATTGAGAAGGACGCTCGCAAGAACGTCAAGACGCCTCCTGGCAAGTATTGCACCAACATTGACGGTGTCTTTGCTGCCGGTGACGCCCGCCGTGGCCAGTCTCTGATTGTCTGGTAAGTCATCACTGAACATGTGTACTAAATTGTGAACCAAAAGCTAATTGTTTCATCAGGGGTATCAACGAAGGTCGCCAGGCTGCTCGTGAGGTTGATCTTTACCTCGAGCAGTACACCAACCTGCCGGTTACTGGTGGTATCACCAAGCGTACCGCGCAGGAAATCTTCACCCAGATCCAGGTCGAGGCTTAGATAGATGATGCTGTCATTCCAAGATGGTCTTTCTCTCGTGTTTTTTGTGGGCATGGGAGCAAACGGTTCAGCGATATACCCTGATTGTGGGACAATTGGAGCTCATGCAGGCTTGGGTTACCGGGGAACTGCGACTTTGTTGTTTTCTATACCAATTTGTAGAATTGCGCGTTCGGCTGCATATATAAAATTATGATTTGGACTACTTGCTCGTCTTGTGTATGTTAGGTGAAGTTGACCTCTGAAGTTCGATATGGGCATTCCTCCGGCCCACGACTGACTAGTCAGCACCAATTCAGAGCCTATTCAAATACCTACCTAAATATCATCACTACTTCTAGGTAGGTTTATCTGGACATTTAGGTAATACTACCTAACTCTTATCCCTAAACATGACCTGACCTTTCTACCTAACTGTTTATTCTACCTACCTACCTCGCTTGGTGATATCGTGTCGAGATTCCTCATCCAGTTGTTGTGGTAATGCCCATCTGCCACTCCAGGGTCACAACGTATACTGCATCCTTGGTCAAAGGTGGCATTAAAATCTTCCATGCTGGTCTTTCAACCATGTTTAGTAACATTGCTATAGCAGAATGGAATACGTCAACCTATCTACACAAGGCGGCTGGCCCCTCTGCTCGGTCTGGGAGGGGGTGGATGGCTTCAGTATTGTACTTACAAGGCACGATAAAGCCGGTCATTTCAAGGGCCGTTGCCAAGCTCGTTACAAACGAGGACATTCTTGAGCAATGCTCTTTAAAAGAAGCAAGGCTAGGAGGATCGAAGGTACGCGGTAGCTGTTGTAGCTCAGCTCTCTTCCGAGGATCGTCGGATACCATGTCTTGTTATGAACACCGTTACTACTGACACAACCCTTGGGATGCTTGATATAAACTCACATAATAGATATGTGTACGCCTCGAGGCATTCATCACCAGGCCGACCGATATGCCCGTTGGACCAGAATGTCGAGAACCAAGCATGGCTTCAGTATCATACCACCTCAACACTGGCTACGGGGGGCATGGTGAGGAGAAAGAACCAGCAGGGCTGTTACTAACATGAACGTTTAAATATTCATTTTACCCCTAGAACTATGCGATAGTTTACCTACATCATAGTCTTGTTTGGCAGCCCCCAAGGGCTCTCAAGGATCAGCCAGAGACAAACACCAATTAGTCGAATACTGTTGGACTAGCTGAAGCCTGCTCCCAATTTTCAATCATTACATCGCGAATACTATATAACTCATACGGCGCTGTTTGCGAACAGAGCCGTCTTGCTCTCCTGGGCAAACCCCTCACAGTGCGTCTCCCTCGCCACCTCTGGATAGTTCATCGACAGTCCTCACCCTAGGACTTGGCTCATTGCATTTGGTCACCACCATTTTGTTTTCTCTTAGGTTATGAGTCCAAATCTACATCTATCGTTGAAGATGTCCTGGCTGACCTGGCCAGGTAACATAAAAACGAAGTCTGGGCTGATAGGACGAGCTATCTCAGAATTGCTGTTAAGAGATGTCTTGAATCCTATATGGCTATTTCTGTGAATGCACCTATAACTTGAGAACACCCACATTACCTTATACTGAAAATGCTGACCACATCTTTACCGGCACGCATCCAGTACGCTCGTCCATCCCGATGCAATCCGGACCAATGTCAGAACCATGTCGAGAGGGGCGGCCTGGGAAACCTTCGTCTGTGGGGGATCTGACTTTTTGGCCCACAAGAGCCATGAATTCTCTTCGTCAAGGAAACTGGCTTCTTTTTCTTTTTGGCCTCGGTGCTTGGACCTAGGTCATCCTAGCTCTGCCCATCAGCCTTCGCGACGTTCGCGTTCTCACCGGACAGCATCGCAATCCAAGGCCTGTATCACATGGACTCTTCTAAGCGGACTTTGAGTCTATCAGGACTGGAAATAGAAACACTGTTGGAGTGGTGTGTATGCCGCAAGACTCTCGAGGGCCACCAGGACCTTGCGGTTCATGTTGGATTCTTACGAGACTCCTAGCTGATTACGTCGGCGTTGCATGGCTGGAGCACGAGAACCCGGGATATCGCTGCTGGTTTCTCTTGATATGCAATCGATAGTTAGCGATACCTGGAGTCAACTTCATTCTTAGCCGATTCAAAGCTGGTCATGTTGGCGTCGACTGGGTCTAGAATGCTGCAACAGATTGTGCCGCAAGACTCGAGATGGACCAGATCCAACTTTCAACACGAGCTGGCCTATCTGGGATATCGAAACGGGGCATCTACTGTAGGGTCTTCTCAGCCAGGGGGGTTCTATGCAGCCAATTGTGTTCCTGCATGAATCAAAGACAACTGTCTCAGAGTCGGGGGACTGCGGGATTTGAACCTAGGATACTACGAACGGAACTGCAGAGTTTTTCAAACCACAGGCTTTCTGTTGATTCTGTTGCAGCACTACGTATCTCTCCATGGGTTGCTTTAGCAGCTCAAGCGATGAGTCGGGTGGGAATACGCCGGCGATGTGACTGCTATTCGCAGGTCGTCTCCAAAGGAAGATGACGTTGCCGTCAAATTATTGAAATATCTCGGGATTCTACATGGATTGGTATAGATCAGGATGACAGCTTGGAAGAGCTAATCATCCGGGATATGGCTATATGTCAAGATCGACACGTCAATGTCGATACACACTTCAAAGCTACACGGCTCTCTTGCCCACCAACCACCTCCTTGCATCAGAATCAAAGGCTGGGGCCATCTACGTCTGAAATATCTCATTGACGCGATGTTGGATGGACTCAGTCTCCGCTGTGGCAAGGTAAACTGGGATCCCCTCGTGCCCTCTTTCAGGGTCAGTTTTAGCAACCGAAGACTGGAAGGTCAAAGATCTGGCACCCCAGTTCTGGCACACTCCAAATCTCTCAACACTCAATTCCTCTACGGAGTGAACTATCTACGGCCATAGAAGGCTGTGTTGCCGAGTTGAATCTGTCGTCTACTACCATCCTAAAGGCGACGCGCCCAGACAGCCATTACCACCGGAACCACGAGCCCGAGATGAAAGTGCGAGGTAACCATGTCCTAGAAACTCATGGATAGAGCTGGGATTTGCGAATCTTCTGTGGCTGACTTGAGAGTATCAATATCACATTTAACCGTCTCGGGCTCATTGGTTGTTCGAGGCTCTTCATTCTAGCGAATCCGCACATTCAGCTGAGACGGAAGATGGCGACTGGGTACTCCCAACAGAGACTATTGCCACCTGCTGCTCAAATTGGTCATTGCGGAGTGTGTTTAGCCCTCTCCCTTGATCTACTACTGGGGACTGCGGAAACCCTTGCCCTGTGTCAGCCAAAGCTGATGAATTGTCGTACTGGATCCCTTCAGAAAACCAACCCGTCAATGGTTCGTCACTTGGAAACACGGTACACGATTCAATACGGGGAACACCACACTGAGGCTAACCGTGTTGACGCTAGAGCAACGGTACTCGGCAATCATCTGGGTACGTAGTCGCCCTCGGTAGTAGATATTCGTCTCGAGAAGCGCCGAGAAGGGATCGTGAGGTGCATTGAGCTCTCGCTTTGAAAAATCCTTGACGAATGTGGCCTCGATAAAACATGTCGTGTGCGCCCTTGATATTTCGAGCTCAGCCTGGCGACAGCGGATAGGGGTCTCGTGGTCAAATGAGGTAGGAATGCTGCCATCAAGAGAACATTTTCCTTCTCAGACAGGGCCAATATTGACGTCTTGAGCCGCTCACGTGCCCTTGAGAAGGACGTTGCAATTGTGTTGCTTGGGAGATGGGCTATCGTCCCTTTGGGTCTAGTCTGTGGGCTCTAGCAGAAGCCAAGTTTCTCTCGACACGAGTGACGTTTTGATGCCCGAGAGGTCAAGAGCTGCAATGATTTTTGCGAACCGAGGGGGTCACCGATCTAGACCAGCAACTTGATTTCCAAAATCTTCAGATGAAGCTATTCCCTCCCCTCCCCTTCACGTGCGTCAACCACAGCACCAGAATGCACGGAGCGGCAGGAATGAAAGCATGGGTCAGGTACCTGGAATCGGGGTGCATGCATGCCTACCCGTTGCGTCACTAACCCATTGGCGTCTTTGAGGTGCCGCACGTGTATAAGTCGGGGCATCTGATAGGGCAATCGGAGAGGGAAGAGACAGCGGCACCACCAAGCGACGCCGGGGCCCGGGCCCAGGTAGCCCAGCTGGGTTTGCAGCGGGCTGGCCGCTGCGAGACACCGAGGAGCCGCTGAGCTCTTGAGATGAACGAATTGGCTAATGCAAGTGGCTGGGCCGAGCTGCTAGAGCTGTTGAAAGGGAGCTACTGAGCAAGCCCCGGTGACACTTTTGGGTACCTGCTGCAGGTGGTGGGCGCGGTGGCAGTGGGTAGGCTCCATTGTTGCGTCGTCTTTCCGTGCTTGGTTTCACGTTAGTCGGCCTTTTTTCCTTCCATCTACTGCGCACCTACGGATAAACAACCTGAACTTGCTTGAGTGGGTGTTGCTCTTGCTCGTTCTTTTTCCCTGTCTCGCGACAACGTGGGACCGTGGATCACGACTCTACCACTCCCTTGGACTCCATCAATTTTTTCTCCTACTGACCTCTCGTCCATCCTTCTCTCTTCTCCATCATCTCGTCGCGCCTTACTCGACTCGACGCTCCTGCAGAACGACATCATCGTTGTGTCATGATCCAGTGAATCGACCCATCTCCCGGATCCTGTGTTACCTACGCCTGCCATCCATTGATTGTCTCGCTCCGATCCTCCGACTCCGACGTGATAATCGCCCTACCCGGCCGTCCATTCTCCGCCGTCCGGTCGGCCTGCCTGCCTTGATAAGCGTAGTTGCTTCCCAGACCGTGGACGACCAGCCCCTCCTCGCCCACAATGCGCTTCGGTCGCACCCTGCGCGAGTCCATCTACGCGCCATGGAAGGACAAGTACATCGACTACGCAAAGCTTAAGAGCTTGCTGCGTGAGGATGTCGCCGACGACGACCGCCCATGGACCGAGGACGACGAGACCCGCTTCTGTGAGGAGATCTTCAACAAGCAGCTCGAGAAGGTGGCTGGGTTTCAGGAGCAGCGCTTCAACGCCCTCAAGGAGCGCGTCGATGCCGCCTTCGAGAAGCTCAAGGAGCTTGCCCCCGTCGAGTCCACCGAGGATGACGGAACCATCCCCAAGGGCGAGATCTCGGCCTCCCGCCTGCGTGCTCTCGAGTCGGAGCTCGACGACATTACTAACGAGGTCCGCGAGCTCAAGAAGTACAGCAACATCAACTACACGGGCTTCCTCAAGATCATCAAGAAGCACGATCGAAAGCGGGGTGATCGCTACAAGGTCCGGCCCATGATGCAGCTGAGCCTCGCTCAGCGCCCCTTCAACTCGGAGACTGGCTACTCGCCCCTCCTCAACAAGCTGTCCATCATGTACTTTGCCATCCGGCAGCAGCTCGAGGAGGGCGGAGACCAGCTCCCTCCTCTGGACCTCGAGTCTCAGGGCGAGACTCACAACGGCGAGCGTTACACCGCTCACAAGTGTAGGTTTCTTTCCGAGGACGGGACGTTGCTTGGCAGTCGCACCATGTCGTGAAACACAACAAAGTACTAACATGTCTCGGCAGTCTGGGTCCATCCCGACAACCTGCTCGAGGTCAAGACGGTCATCCTTCGACATCTGCCTGCCCTTGTTTACAGCGAGCAGTCTGCCAAGGAGCTCGATGGCAGCGACTCGCCGTCTATCACTTCGCTTTACTTTGACAACAGGCAATTTGACCTCTATGGCGAAAAGGTTAACCGTCAAGCCGAGGCTACTTCCTTGCGCCTTCGCTGGTATGGACAGCTGACCACTCGCCCGGAGATCTTTGTCGAGGAAAAGACTGTGGACGATAAGGGTAGCCGGGAGCTCAAGTTCTCCATCAAAGACAAATATGTCAAGTCGTTTGTGGATGGTGACTACAAGATGGACAAGGCGATCCAGAAGATGAAGAGGCAGAGTTTCACACCCGAACAGGTGGACGCCTACAAGAAGACTGTGGATGCCATCCAGAACTTTGTCAAGGAGAAGGGTCTGAGCCCTGTTCTGCGGGCCAACTACGTGCGAACCGCATTCCAAAAGCCTGCCGATGACCGCATCCGCATTGCCATTGACACTGATGTTGCCTTCATCCGCGAGGACACTCTCGATCCCGACCGCCCTTGCCGTGACCCGAACGAGTGGCACCGCCTGGACATTGACGATAGTGAGATGACCTATCCCTTCAAGAGGATGAACCAGAGTGAGGTCAACCGGTTCCCCTATGCTCTTCTGGAAATCAAGCTGAAGGAGGACGGTCTCCGGAAGCGTCCATCCTGGGTTGAGGACCTGATGTCGTCTCACTTGGTCCACCCCACGCCGCGCTTCTCCAAGTTTGTGCACGGTGTGGCGGTTCTATTTGAAGACTATGTCAACAACTTGCCCTTCTGGCTCAGTGATCTCGAGGGAGATATTCGAAAGGATCCTCAGAAGACATTTGAGGAAGAGGAGCAGCGTCGCGCCCAACGGCACGAGGACGTGATGGCGGTGGGCAGCTTGATTGGCGCGGGCGCAAAGTCGGGATCGTATAAGCCCGCACAGAGCTCCCCAGTGAGCAAGTCATATTTGGCAGACCGCATGTCCAAGGATTCGATCGCTCAAACCCTCGACAACCGAGCATCTAGGGCCACTAACGGGGAGGAGAATGGGGAGGGCAGTTCCCGACAGCAAGAGGAGCAACAGGAGAGGTCTTATGGAACTCTCTCTTCGGTGATCCCGGGCTTCTCACCGTCCAAGTACTCGAGGGCGAAGCGAGCATCGCAACAAGCGCTCCCCGAGGGTGTGGTGGCGCCAACTGAGTGGATCAAGAACGCCGGTGAGCTCAAGGTCGAACCCAAGGTTTGGCTCGCCAACGAGCGAACGTTCCTCAAGTGGCAGCACATCTGCATCCTTCAGGGTGGTCTGGCTGTTGGACTATACACGGCAGCCGGCAAGGATACAGTTGCCTCTATCATGGGCCTTGTCTATGTTCTGATCGCCATCTTTGCGGGTGCTTGGGGCTACGGCATGCTTAGGGTGCGCCGAACCATGATCTTGGAACGAAGTGGCAAGGACTTTGATAATATGATTGGACCCATGATCATCAGCGCCTCTCTGATGGTTGCCCTGATTCTAAACTTTTTCTTTCAGGTACGTTTTGCCGGTACGGCAGGGGTCTATCAAGTACTAACATCGGTCAACAGTATCGGGCAGCTTTTGGACGGATGAACGATGGTCAGGACGGAGGTGAGCCTTTGTCGGAGGACCTGAGGTAGGCGAGCATGAAAGAGACGGAGGCTGCAGAATTGGTTCTATGAGAATCGGATAGGATGGGCGTTGGATGATGCATTCTTTTGGTGTTCCGTTTTGATCGGTTTGAAGATGGTGGAGAGAGAGGCATTGGCTATTTTACTGCTAGACTCATATGCTTTCACTAGTTGTGATTGGTCTTGTGTTGGGTGAGTACCTAAATGTGACTCTAGTTGTCATCGATAGGAGCCATCATGTCCATGATGTGAGCAATGCTCTCGCCGTTGTTGAGCAAGGGGGCCTGTGCCTAGGTGACATTTGCAAACCTCCCTGGAATTGGGCAAGTCCTGATCTCGAGCCAAGACCGTCCCCGTCCAAATATAGCGTAGGATGATCAAGCAGGAGCATCCATCTTTGATAGAACCCCTGAAGCGCAGCATGCAGGCATGGGTTTGTTGATTGCAGCTCTTGCTCTCCACATTTACGAACTTGCATGTACCTCTCTCCATCTGTAATGATTCATGGAGATGTGTAGGGGAGAATGTAAATGATACAGCTTGGACTTGATCGCGGAGTAATTGTCGCAATTGAACAATGAATCTTCTTCTGGTGTCAACGGCAAAATGTCTTGTCCGGGCTGCCTCGGCGTTGAGGAACAATAGGCCTCCGGCGGCAAGGCGAGGCAAGGATGGTGAGGCAGGCACGAAGGACCTCTACGTGCATATGTGCTGCGCGTCCCCGTCCGTACCTGCCCTGTCTCTCTTTTTTTTTCCCCTGCGCCCCCATCCCATCCCTTCAATTATCCCGGGCGAAATAAAAGCCTCTTTTGCAACTTTACACTTTTTCCTCATCCCCCCAGATCTTTGAGTGTGACCTCGTTGTCTTTTTTTAACTTTCATCTTTGCGGCGTGTCTACTACGGTGTTGCTGCGAGGCGACAACTCCAACTAGGTCTTTTCCCCCTCCGTCTCATATCCCTGTCACATCGTCTCCAGAGAGCTTCTCGCTGCTTGGACGACAGCCTCGCCTCCACGATTGTCGACCTGCAAGTCGCGCCACAAAAAAAGCGCGGCTTCCCCTGCCCGGCCGTCCATTTTGAGGCCCCGGGGGCTGCGTGTGGGCAACTCTGGGCTGCGCATTTTCATCTCCCCTTCTCCTCCCGCTTTCACGAGCAATTCCCAGGCTCTCTCTCTCCCTCTGTTATCGCTTCTCCTCAGAGAAACAACCGAGACTTGACAGGAGCGGGGAGATCATGTGCAACGTCGAGTCCGTCTGCTGCTAGCTAACTCGGCGAGCTACGTACCCTAAGTTTCCGATTTCCCTTTCTACCTGAACCCAGTCCCGCGCGCCATCGGGCGTCGCGAACCGCACGACCTGCGACCAACACCTTTTTCGCAACATCATCCTCCCTCCTCATGGGCTTTTCTCGATAACCCCATCCTCTTCGCCAGCTTCGCGAGTCGCCCTAGAGCCGCGCTGTCGCCCATGACATCATGACGGACCAAAGCGAAAAGAAGGGTCTCTGGAACCTTTTCCGAAGAGCCAGTAGCAGGAGACAGTCCACCAAACCACCGGTGCGTAGTGGCGTCTTCTTTGTTCTCGAGCGCGCCGTGCCTCGGCTTCTGCAGAGCTCTAGCTCTGCCATGCCAAGCCAAGCTTATCTGGACAACCTCATCGATCAAGAGTCTCTTTGCTGACTGTGCCCCGTGGCTTCTAGACCAGGGAACACCTTGAGCCTAAGGAATATCACCGACCCCGCCGTGCCAGCAATGGCGATGCTATTCAACCCTTTCCACAAAACTCTGGTTCTGCTCCCGATCTCAGCTACGAGAAGCGCCGCCCCGCGACCGCCGATGACGAATCTCGCGTCCGACGCCGGCCTAGAAGGTCGCAGCCCGAACCTGAGCCCGAACCTCGACAAGTGCGGTCTACCGGCTTCTTGAAGAAACCTCGTGGTGTAAACGGACGCACCACCACCACCACCCGCCGCTCCCGTGAACCTCTTACCTCCTGGCCTCCCGAAGGCATCTCCATCGACGACGAGTTGCCGCCACAGCATGCCCTGGAGCTTGTCGCCCGCGGCGCTCCCTCCCATAAGGGCCACAAACGTCCAATCCCCCATCACCCCGAAGAGTTCTTCTCGCTCTACACAACCTCTGGTGGTAATCGATCTAATGGTAAAGGCTCCGACCATATGGATGTCTCCAACCTTCACGACTCGATGACCCAGCTGATGACCCTGCGACTGCTTGGTCACGGCCATGCCACTTATCCGTGGGAAACACTCGAGCAGCCCAGCTACTCATTCTTCTTTGGCCACTTGCCGGGTACCATCACTCTCAACGAATGGGCTTCCATGTCGAGCGTCTTGCCCCCTGCTATCATGCTCCGCGACTCCGGCGTCGTGCCCCGACCGATGGATCTTGAGAGCATCTTCGACCGATTGCAGGAGCTGCGCTATGGCCTCGAGGATGATAATGAGGCCATGCTGTACCGGAACCTTTACAAACGCATTCTGAGGGATCCCGACAAGATCTTTAGCCCTCATCGGACCCTCGACAAGCAAATCACCGACCTCATCCTTGTCCTATCGCGCCCAGAATGGATCGACTTTAGCAATCCGCGCAACCAAGTCGCCACCCGCTTCATCTTTAACAGGGGCGAAGAAAACCGCGAACAATACCAGAAGTTCTTCCATCAACTTCTTCTCAGTCTCGAGCTAGAGCTACGCATTCAGTCGCAACAACATGGCGACTGGGCAAAAGAGAAGCTAACCTCTCAGATCCCTCCCACGATTCAGTGGAATCTGGCTCTGGCTCGTCGATGGCAGGATTTCGTGCGTGTTGACGACTTTGGCAAGACCCCCGAAGATAGTAAGTAGCCCGTGTGTTGCGAACGGCATGCTATGGGGCATGGTATACTCTGAGAGCGTTTCTGACTGTGCCGTAGTCCTTCTCCGCTACAAATTAAAGAAGCGCCAGATCAGGATGCTGAGGCGCTTTGCCCAGATGATGAGGTGGCCGAACCTGGATGAGACCCTTGATAACATGAAACAAAAAGACTCAGAGATGTCTTTGGATGAAGTCAGCTCTGATGCCTTTGCCTTTTTTAGTGGTCTCGTGCTGCCTGGGGTGAGTTTGACCGTTCATGTCCCTGAGACTCATAAGCGACGGTAGTCGTTGGCTTGTTCGAAGGCTGACTCGAGAAACAGCAAACGTTCCCCTTTCTCATCATGAACACACTCCTTGACCTCGACCCTGACAATGCCACCAATGAACTGGCCCTCCTCTCACACATGCACCCTCAGTGCGGTTTCCAGTATCGAAACAGCTACACATACTGGTCTGCCACTTGCATTGTAGGCAAGGTCCTGGCACCTACTTGCCATGGGGTTGCTGGGTGGGTCGGTCCCGCGCGGACGACGACAGATCTAGCTCCATCTCAGATTGCACGTATCCGCAGTAGAAAACCAAAGCAACGGATGAGTGACAAGGACGTGGAGTCGATGGGGGAGCGATCCGACCCGCTGGGTCCGCCGGCTGAGGTCTATCCCGTGGACGAGTATCAGCCAGTAATGCCGAAAGGTGGCCCCGATGATGCTGTCGACACGGTGCGGATAGAACTGCTGAGCCTCAAAGCTGCGGATCGGCCCGACGGTGCATCCCCCACAAGCTCAGGGTCACGACTGTTTGACGCGACGGTGCAGTTCGCCATCGATGGGATATCATGGCCGTTGCGGCTCATGTATGACGTATCTTTTGTGGCAGCATGGCCGTGCTCCGAGGGGCCACATCCGCTCTTCTTCGACTACATATATACGGCGATCCGCGTTGACGCGATAGTTGGGGTACGGGACTGGGGAGGCCTTTACGGGGGACCACCGTCGCATAGTGTGCGATCGAGCCCCGGGCCAGGCATGATGCAGGGACCGTACCGGGATATGTTCAGCCACAGCTTTGGCCATAACCGTCTTCAGGGTCACCTATTCGATCATGGTGCCAACGAGGAAGAAGACGACGATGAGAAGGTGCTCGTGGTTGAAGCGTTCGGGGTGCGCGATAATGAGGTCCTTGCTCGAGCTTGGTGCTCGCATTGGGGCCTCAGCGCGATTGTGGCGGATATTAAAAAGACATGGTAAGTTGGATACTGAGCTATGAAGCTCTCATGACTTGAGCTGACAGACGTGCAGCATGGCGTGTGCCATCCGAGAAGCGTACGCGGCAACGCTTACAGTGGTGATCCTGGTAGAAGGGCAGGAATACCCCAATGATGATTAATGACTTTATGAAGTTATGTACTGTTCGTTTTCCCCGCCAGCGTTGCGTTGCAAGACTGGCTGGCGATGCGGGAATGGGCGCGACGAGTGAATCTTGAGTCTCCAAGACCAAGAGGGACAAATAATGGGAAATCTGTCGAGGGTGGGCGGAGTTTAAAGGAAAGGGTCTGATTTGTGAACCAAGGGATAAGAGTAGGGCTCATCTGGCGCTGAGGCAGCAGTTGTATGCTTGTATATTGATTGAGGGTTTCAGAGGTCACGCTCGGGCTCGGTGAAGCATCGGCCAAGCATCGGCCGACCTTGGATGAGGCACAAGGCTCTGGGCCTTGAAAGTTAGTGGGCAGTTTCACAACTGAAAAGAATAGTTGCCATAATGAGGTTGCTTGTAGCAGGAGTGTGGTTATTTGTTGTGAAGGGCCATGGCTCAGGCGTTGTAGGTAGAAACATGACCTGACGGAGTTATTCACCGCACCGGGCAGGTCCAGCAGGGGAGCATTCTCGGTGAGTGCCATGCAGCTTGCTATTGGCCAATTGGCTCTGTCAGCGCAATTGCTCAGTGGCCAGAGGCTACGGATAGTCCGGATCTGGAAGCCCGAGGCTCTGGGACCGTTCCATTGCCTGGATGCAGCACCCCGGCCAGAGATACCCGGAGAGGGCGTTGAGCTGCATGATGCTAAATCAACCCCTCTTGGGATGGACAGAGAGATAGCAAGTGCATGCTTGGGAGGACGGGGAAGAGAGCCAGCCCGAGTCTCTGGGCAAGTCGGAAAATAGCCGGCCGTCTCAGCAGAGGGAAGAACAGGACGGGGAACGAAGCCGGGTTCTTGTCTAATAGAAACAGACAATCCCGGCTCAGGTCATGTTTTTTGCGAGGTCATCTGAACAAGAATGGATTTTTCTGTACCCGCTGCGGTGCGCGGGATAAGGCAGGGGAGACAACGACGAGCCGGCGCCACATCACCCTCGTCTCACCATGGTTGCAGGCACACGATGGAGGTTGACGGGATGTGAAGGAGAAAAGCGAAGACCGGAGGTGAGCGAAGCGGCAGCGGTGAGCGCCTACGGTCATGTACTGTGCGAGCGAGAAGGTGGAGAAGAGGGCTGCGTGTGTGGGTGCGCAGCGGCCGATCATGGCGAGCCGTGAGTCGCGCCGGTCGATAGACGTTGCTGCGAGGCTAGAGCAGCATCGTATCGTGCTAACGGCTAGGCAGTCGTTTAGAGGAGGGAGTTGTTGTTGGGTAAAACAGTCTTGTCAACAAAATGTTTGATGCGAGTTTATTTTGAATGCATGACGGTCAAAGTCAGGATCAAAGAGTGGTGGTTTCTGTGTGTAGCTCCTTCTTGGATCAGCTCTTTCCTTTGATCCCCACGGTCTCATGATTGGTCATCAGGCAGTTGAGGATCGCCAAAAGGAGGACGCAGCAAGGAGGAGAATAGGCATTGGAAACGATCATCTGCTTTTCACCAAGCCAAGCCTCCCCCAATTCATCCAATTCGCCTTGTATCCTGTCACATTTCTGCTGTCCATCATGGGTTCTACAGCTGATCATGAAGTCTTCCCACTAGCTCCATCGGACTGTGATGGGCTGATAGCCCCGTGTGTGTCGAGTGGCTTCGGCTCTGTGGAAGCGATCCGCCCCTAGGCAGCAGCTTTTTTACAAATGGGGGGAAAACGGCGATACCGTCCTGGGCATTAGTCTTGGACCCGAAAAGACCTTCTTTCTTGGCTGATGGTGGGGGAAAAGTCGAGAGAGGAAAAAGAAAGACTGAGCGACACACGAGGCCGTCTATCAGAGTGCCGCAGGACAGGACCGCCGCCACCTCACACGCATGCATGCAGCATTCGGCGACAGCGTCAAGGCTTGGCGGGATGCCGAGAACAAGCTTCCGTCTGCGGGATTGGATGGCTCCTCGGAGAGAGCTTTCTTCCCACGCAGCGAGACAGCCTCAACAAGCTTCTAGAGCTTCCTTGGACGCTGACTAATGACACACCCCCTCGTCTTTTTTCCCCTCGATTCGCTTCCTTGCCCCTGTCGCCTCTTCCCTGCTCCTGGACCCCGTGCCCCGAGCTCCAAGCATGAGGGCCCCGCCGAAAAGATGGCAAAAATTAGTGGGAATGGTGGGGGTTTCGAGGTCAAATCGATGGGCGAGAGCTGTTTGCCATGATGGAGCTTTGGGCTCGCTGCTCTCCCATCATGTCCCAAGCTCGAGTTGCTTTGGGCAAGGGTTTTGTTGATTCGTGGTCATCTGACGATTTCTAGGTAGGTATTAGAGCTCTTTCCTTCTTCTCTTGCTCTCTCCAACGTCACTCTTTCTCCTCACAAATCGGTTGCCTCTATCACTTGCAAAGAAACACCAAAAGAAGTCAACCACTCAACGTCCTCACGCGCGCACACACACACACACCCGCGGTCATAACATACCGTCATCACACACGCCTCCTCCCTCCCGAATCGAGACCTTCTTCGCGGGGTGACATCTCCGTTCAACGCCTCCTTCTCGGCTCCCCCTCCCCCTCTTCATCTTCCACATTGGGAATCTTTGGCGTAGGCCCAGAGCTTATCCTTTCCGGTAATAAAAAGCATCGATTCGATTGCGCCCACCTCGATCGCACATTATGTATACCTACAACAAACCGATCACTGCCATGGAGTGAGTTCTCCTCGTCTTCCCTTTCTCTTTAGCTTTCAATCCTATTCTCAGTCTTGCCCATCCCTGTGGAACGTACTTGGCTGACAGACGCTCTTTTTGTTGCAATGGATAGGCCTCCTCAAGTTCTGGTATGCGACTCCCGTCCCAATAACCTCAATTGGCCCGTTGCCAATGTCATGAGCCGTGACCGTTGAGGGTGGCGGCGGCATGCCAAGCTTTGAACCTTGGCTAACTGTTTGCGTAGGACCATTACATTGGTGTCGATGTTGGTACGGGCTCAGCTCGTGCCTGTATCATTGACGAGACGGGCGACATCAAGGCATTGGCCTCTGAGAACATCAAGCTGTGGCAGCCCGAGGTCGGCTACTATGTACGTTGCCCCCAATCCTCGAGCATTGACCTATTCTGACTCTCTCCTAGGAGCAATCTACCACAGACATCTGGCAATGCATCTGCGAATGTGTCCGCCGAGTCGTCAGCGAATCGGCCGTCGACCCTACCAAGATCAAGGGCATTGGCTTTGACGCCACCTGCTCCCTCGCTGTTTTCACCCATGATACCGATGAGCCCCTGCCTGTTACAGGGCCTGACTTTGCCAATGATGGCAACGACCGGAACGTCATTCTGTGGCTCGACCATCGACCTGTTGAAGAGACCGAGAAGATCAACAACACCAAGCACAAGCTTCTCAAGTACGTTGGCGGCAAGATGAGCATCGAGATGGAGATACCCAAGGTGCTCTGGCTCAAGAACCACATGCCGCCTGAGGTCTTTGAGCGCGCCAAGTTTTATGATCTTGCTGATGCCCTCACACACCTGGCTACCGGCAACGAGACTCGCAGCTACTGCAGCGTTGTCTGCAAGCAGGGTTACGTCCCCGTCGGCGTCGACGGCAGCGTCAAGGGCTGGCAAGAGGACTTTTACCATGAGATCGGCCTCGGAGACCTTACCAAGGATGACTTCAAGCAGATGGGTGGTGTCAATGGGGTGGTGAGCCTTTTTCTTTTCTCATATGCCCGGCATTTTGAATCTAGTTACTCTTCCGCTCTTGTTCGTAACCCAGACTAACGATTCAACTCACAGAACGGATCCTATGTCAGCGCCGGTGAGCCCGTTGGCACTCTGAGCCGACAAGCAGCCTACCAGCTCGGCCTCCCTATGGGCATCCCCGTTGGAAGCGGCGTCATTGACGCCTATGCTGGCTGGATCGGAACTGTCGGAGCCAAGGTCGAGCTTGGTGACGATGAGCTCAACGCCGAGGTGCCCCACAACGATCTTGCTCAGGCCTTTACCCGCCTCGCCGCTGTTGCCGGTACTTCGACTTGCCACTTGGCTCTGTCTAAGGAGCCCGTGTTTGTACCCGGTGTGTGGGGACCTTACCGTGATGTCCTCCTACCCGAGTACTGGATGGCTGAGGGTGGTCAGTCTGCTACTGGCGAGCTGCTTCGACACATGCTTGACATTCACCCCGCTTACAACGAGACATGCGCCCTGGCCAAGGCTGAGGACAAGCATATCTACGACTTCCTTAATAACCACCTCGAGCTGATGGTTGAGAACACAAACGCACCCTCCGTGTCCTACTTGGGACGTCATCACTTCTTCTATGGTGATCTGTGGGGCAACCGATCCCCCATTGCCGATCCCAACATGAAGGGCTGCATGATCGGCCTGGACAGCGACAAGAGCACTGACAACATGGCACTATGGTACTATGCCACTATGGAGTTCATTGCCATGCAGACGCGCCAGATCATCGAACAGATGAACAAGGCCGGTCACGAGATCTCGTCCATCTTCATGTCGGGATCTCAGTGCCAGAACCCCATTCTCATGTCCCTCCTAGCCACCACCTGCGGCATGCCCGTTCTGATCCCGCGGTATGTCAATGCTGCTGTGGTTCACGGTGCTGCCATGCTCGGTGCCAAGGCTGCCAGTCACAGCAAGGAGGATGGCAGTGAGCCCGAGACACTTTGGAGCATCATGGACAGGATGAGCAAGCGAGGCCGTCTGGTGGAGCCTCAGTCAGACCCTGGAGAGAAGGCTCTTCTCGATGCCAAGTACGAGGTCTTCTTGGACATGTGCAGAACTCAGCAAGAGTACCGAAGCAAGGTCGACAAGGCCGTTGCTCAGTGGGGTGCTGAATTTGGCGCCTAGACGAAGAGACGAGAGGGTGGAGTGCAGTTTTGATGATAGAACAGCTGGGACTGTCGGATTGGGCAAATGGCGTCGGACTCTGGGTACCTATATATGGTGGTAATGATTGATGGCATATATGTAGATGGAAGGAAGCTTTTAAAACGGTGAAAGAAATAGAACAGCGCTAATAAACCTCACATTCATTCAATTTTGATATCAATGGCTTTGTTCTAGGTCTGTAGAAGCTGTAACATGGAGCTGAAAATGCAGTGACTTGTCCCAGCTCATTGAGGCCTGCGGCGCTAAGGGGTGCCTGGCGTTGCCTGGGAACGGTTCTCGTCGGTGATTGGTCCAAGCTTCACTCCATCATCCCAACCTTGCCTTGGTCCACCTCCAAATTTCTAGACAGACGCGCGCCGAAGAGCTGTTGTTGACCGACCTTTATTTTTCTTCAACCACGAAACCAGACGAATCGCCCACCTAAATCATCATCTTCGCTCCTTCCCCCCTCTCGCGGTCGTCGAAATCCACCTACATCCTGAGGTGCCATGTCTCTCTTTGGGCAGACTGGCAACACCAGCGGTGGCCTTGGAGGCTCACTGTTTGGTGGCGGCACGGGAGGAACGACGGGCGGCGGACTCTTTGGACAGGCACAGCAGAATCAACAGCAGGGAGGCACGGCTGGCGGAGGTCTGTTTGGGCAGTCGACGCAGAATCAGCAGCAGCAGACGGGTGCTACTGGAGCTGGAGGTCTATTTGGAGGGCTTGGCGCAACCAAACCCGCGACTACGGGTGGTCTGTTCGGCCAGCCACAGCAGCAGCAAAACCAGCAGCAGGCGGGAACCACCACCGGCGGCGGCCTGTTTGGCCAGGCGAACACACAGCAGCAGCAGCAAGGCGCGACCACGGGCACGGGGCTCTTTGGCCAGCCGGCGCAGAATGCCCAGACCGGCACCACGGGAGGTTTGTTCGGCAACGCGCAGCAGAATCAGCAGAAGCCATCGCTGTTTGGCTCTTCCCTCGCACAACCCGCCACGGCAGCGAAGCCCTCTCTCTTCGGCACCGGACAGCAGCAGCAGCAACAGCAGCAACCTCAACAAAACATGGCGGGCTCCATGTTGGGCGGCAACGCTCTGGGCGCGAGCGCCTTGGGTGGTAGCATTTTTGCCAACACGGCTGCCAATGGCCAGTCTCAAGCTCAATCGCAACCAGCCGGCGCCTACTTTGACAGTCTCTTCGCAAAGAGCCAGAAGGCGGACGGCAAGTCGAATATGGAAGACCTCCCAAGCCTCGAGCTTGGTCTGGGTGACCTGCGTCATCGGTTGAGAAAGCTTCAATCCAAGCCAAACGAGAAACCCTTGGATGGCAAGGCTCACTACCTGTTGGCGGCATCCGGTGTCGACCCCAGTGCCGCCGCCAAGGACCTCGGTCTTCTCGACATTCAGACTGGCCGCGCTGAGCGAGCGACCCATGGCCCCAACGAACTCGATGTCGAAACCTATCTCTCGAACCTCCAGACCAAGACAACTCTCAGCATGATCGCCGACGGACTCGAACGATCGGTTCGCGACTTTGATAACTTCCTCGAGGACAATGTGACAATGGAGTGGGAGGCGCAGCGGAAGCGCATCTACCAGCACTTTGGAATCACCCCCCGCGAGGATACAGCGACTGCTGGACGCGAATCTCAGAGCGCCTTCGGCCGCTCTAGGAGAAAGAGCACTGCTCCTTCGCGAGCTGGCAAGAGCAGCGTGCTTGGCAAGTCGACACTTCACCGATCTGTCATTGGAACTCCCAGCCGAATTGGAGCCCATCAGACGGATTTCGCAGACGTCGACCGCTCTTCGGAAGCTGGAGGTCTGGACGGCCGTGTGTCCTCCGACGATCGAGTCCTTCGCGAGAGGCAGGGACGTCTATCTGAAAAGATTCGGGCTCTCAACACAGCTCGTATGCTGAAGCGCCCTTACCCCATCCTCTCCGAGTTGGCAGCTGCGGAACAAAAGTCCCATGAGCCTCACGCGCCCCATGTTGTGGAAGCGTATCTGGCTGTTATGGAGATTGTAGGCGAGAACCCCGAGGCTGAAACGACGCTCAACAACGCGACAGCCAAGGAGCGCGAGTTTGCAGACATGTATCTTAATGAGAACCCCAACTCGGCCAAGTCTGTGGAGATGAGGAAACGCATTCTCAGCGGCGCAAACAGATTCCTCGAGAAGCAATTCCTGCGAGAGGTTGAGTCGCTCATCGCCAAGCACCCCCACGAGGCGAAGCTCGGTGGTCTTCCCGACATTGTCAGCAAGATTAAGGCATACATTCGACTACGATCTGCCCGAAAAGATCTTGTCCCCGACAACACTGACCTCCAGCAGGTTCAGGGCGAGTTTGTGTGGGCTATTGTGTTCTACCTGCTCCGCTCTGGACATGTGAACGAGGCGGCCAAGTATGTCAACGACAACACCAACCAGTTCCGAGGCATCGATCGGACATTCGCCACATACTTGAACAACTATGCAGCGAGCGAGGATCGACGTATCACTAACAGAAAGCTTCTGGACCGCTGCACGAACGAGTACATCCAACGATCACGCAACGCGCCAGAAAACTCGATAGACCCGTTCCGCATGGCCTGCTACAAGGTCATTGGACGCATCGAGCTTGGCAACCGCAACCTGGACGGACTCAACACGGATATCAACGACTGGATCTGGCTGCAGTTCAACCTGGCGCGAGAGGGAGACAAGACGATCGAAATGGCGGGAGAGTCGTACGGCTTGGCCGAGCTGCAGTCCAGCATCCGAGAGATTGGCCTGAAGCACTTCCCCAAGGCCAGCTCGGAGGATAGCAACGGCAGCTTTGGCATGTTCTTCTATCTCCAAATTCTGTCGGGCATGTTTGAGGATGCCATCGCCTACCTTTACCCCTTCTCGTATGTGGATGCAGTTCACTTTGGTCTGGCCCTCGAGTTCTACGGTCTGCTACGGCCGAGCGACGCGTTATCGTCGGCCAACGACCTCCGCAGCTACAGCACCAAGAACCTACCGCAGATCAACTTTGGTCGCATGATCGGATACTACACGCGAGACTTTAGGGCTGCGGATGTTGTGTCTGCCGTGGACTACCTGACACTGATCTGTCTCAACCGGGACCTTGGTGGTGAGGCTGGTCAACGGCACGGTAACCTCTGCCACGAGGCGTTGCGAGAGCTGGTTTTGGAGACCCGTGAGTTTAGCAAGCTCATTGGCGATATTCGACCAGACGGACAGCGCATTCGTGGCATTATCGAGGAGCGCGGCCCGCTCATCGGACTGGACGCTGAGGATGACTTTGTCAACACGGTTACACTCCAGGCTGCCAGCTTTGCGGACGAGAACGGACGCACCACAGACTCGGTGCTGCTGTACCATCTTGCCGGCGAATATGACACGGTTGTCGCCATTGTCAGCCGGGCGCTGAGCGAGGCTGTCTCGATCGAGATCGGAGAGGACCCCATGCGACTTATGCCAGTCAAGCCCCGTGCTGGCGAGCAAGAGGCGGAGGCAGGCAGCAGCCTCAGCTTGGCGGCCATCGATGACCCGGTGGAGCTTGCCAGGACTATGATGAGCATGTACGAGCGAGACGCCATGTTCTACAGGAGAATCCAGGATCAGAATAAGGTAGCCTGCCGGGTGCTCCTGGAGATGAGCAGCATCAAGGGACTGGTGGAGGCCGGACAGTGGGCTCAATGCCTCGACGTAAGTTGCCTAGCGGTGAAATGGAGCGTCATATGTGCTAACATGAGATGAATAGAAAATCCGAAGTCTTGAGATTCTGCCCCTGGACGCCGCAGGCGATGGCAGCACGATCCGAGCCTACGCCTCCAAGTTCTCGGGACTGTCGCAGCCCGTCTCGATCAACGTGCCCAACCTGCTGATGTGGACCATCATCTGCTGCGTCCGCCAGCGGGAGCAGCTGACGAGCGGACAGTTCAGTGGCAACGAGGGAACGCGACGGCTGATGGTGGAGCAGCTGAAGCAGATGACGCTGGATCTGACGACTTACACCAGCCAGCTGCGATACCGGTTCCCGCCGCACTTGCACGAGGCTCTTGCGAGGGCGTCGGCCGAGTGATGCCTGGAGTTGCGAGATCTCTGATGGTTGGATATGGCTGATGCCGTGTGTGGCTTGAGCGCGGCGGGTGGGCGGAGGAGTCCGGACGGGTGGAATCAATATCGGAGAGTGTCCGGAGGGTCAAGGACAGGGCAAGATCAAGGGTGAATGCAACATTGGGCATTGTAGTACCTGGGTACTTAGCATACAACACTATCTGGAAGAGACGACAAGGGAAGAGAGAGGAGGCTATTTTTGCACGCGGCCTCATAGTAATTGTACAGGCGTATATATGGATGTATTGATAGGGTCATGTTTGAGGTCATGTCGAGTGCCATGATGAGTATCGTAAAGGGTACCAACCGGGGTGGAAGGATGGAGGGCGGGACCCTGGCTTAAGCCACCCTGTCCATCGCGTAAAACACTATCTCCAAGTGTTGACGGCATAAGGCAAGAAGCGGTAGTTGCTGGCATTGTGAGAAATGCATTAATTGATTCCTACATACTTCAGTCTACGCAATATTCAACAATCGATGATGCGACAACCCCCGTTCAACTTGGTCCAGCAGAGTTTCGGCGTTATTGCAGTAGAGGTGTTGGGCTCGTTGTTGGCGAGGTCACCTGACAGCCTGGACTCTGAGCCCGTGGGGCTAGCTACTGAGTGCACGAACCGTGTGGTCTGTGCCACGCACCTTCAAGGGGTCCATGACTCGGTGCCAGTCTGGACCTCCTGGGCTTTATGAGTCAACCTTCCCCCCTTCGGGACGCGGCCCAACCTGCCTCTTTCTCCCAGCTGCAATATGTTCCCACGGACCCGGTAAAAAAAAATCCTCTGTACGACGGTCGGTCAGCTTTAGCCTTGGCTTGCTTTTTTCCCTGATTCCCCCCCTCTCTTGTCCCAACAGCCTTGAGGGTAGACGCGCGGTCGTCGTGTCCGGGGGGCATAAGCACAGCAATACCCGTGTTATTTCCCTTTCCCCATCTGATCCTACCTACTATAGTTACTCGAGGTCGTCTTTTTGAGTCAAGAGATCAACGAACCAGGCCAAGGAAGGAAGGAGCGCGGTCGTGGTTGGAGATTGTTTCTTTGTTTCTTCCCTGTCACCTCTCTGCGGTCGGGGGTGGATATCCCGCACCCCCAAAGCTGCGGGAGCCGCATCCGGCATTTTTTTTTCCCTCTCCACACGCACGCATCCCAACTACCGAGCCCCGAATCACAAGCTCTCACGGGGAAGGGGGTCCCCCCTTTTTTTCTCTCTCCTCTCCCGTCCCTTGTCCTGTCGTGCTCCAATGAGTCCCGGCCCCGATACGCCGGGGGCGGGAGCGGGACCGGTGCAGAGTCCCGCCCCAGTGGGTGGTGGTCCTGACGATGGGGCCGGCGTCAAACGGGATGCCGAGGCGGCCAACGTGGTGGGTTCTCCGGCTGCGGGGGACGACGGCAGCGCGAGGAAGAAGAAGAAGACGGGGCCGGGGAGTCGTGGGGTTGCCAATTTGACCCCTGAGCAGTTGGCCAAGAAGAGGGCTAATGGTGAGTTGCAGTCATGACAGGTTGATCTCTTTAACCCCCCTGTCGGTTTGGTTCCGGATCGACTTATCCCTTCCATCTTGGCTCTTGTTTCACCAGTTGCTCGACATGTCGCTAACTTTCTCAAGATCGAGAGGCTCAGCGTGCCATCCGTGAGCGTACAAAGAATCAGATAGAGACGCTCGAGCGCCGCATCCAGGAGCTCACGAACCAGCAGCCCTACCAAGAACTCCAGGCCGTCCTCCGCGCCAAGGAGGCTGTCGAGCAGGAGAATGCCGATATCAAGCGCCGCCTGGCTGGCATAGTCGCCATGCTGCAGCCGCTCATCGGCCAGGGCAAGTCTATTTTCCCCATTGCCCCCAGCTCGAGTTTTGGGATTAACATGGTAGGACAGGCGCTATTGAGCAGGCGTACATATCGCCCGCTCAGACTTATGCCCCTCCGGCACATCACCAGCCTCCCTTGAGCGTTCACAGCAACCACAACAATACCAACACAAACGCTGCTTCGACACCCGGCAGTGCCGCCTCTCCTCCGAGCCATGAACCACCTCCTGGCCAGAGTCATTCCCAGCACTGGCACCCTCAGCGGCCGCCACATCATCACCCAGTTGGCACTCCCACCAGCGAGTCTCACGCTACCAGCCAGCTGAACCAGCAACGCCATGAGCTCCGACACGGGCTTGAGCTGGGTCCTGAACGGCTTGGGCTGGACTTTCTCCTCGACCCGGCGCAACGAGTGAATCGTATTCAGAACGGCATCAACGGCGCCCAAGACACGTCTCAGTATCATCATGTGCCTATGAAGCACGACTGGACAGGCGTCTCGCAGGAGCGCGCCCTGCACAGCAGGTCTACAAGCTGGGGCTCGCAGGGGAAGCCGGGGCAGCCCCAGCAGGAGCAGCAATATCAGGGTCAGCACCAGCATGCCCTCTCGGCCGCCCATACCCCTGAAAGTACTCATAGTCCTGGTTATAGTCCTGCCATGAGCTCTACCGCGGGGCACGCCCCTCCCCGGAGCGACCCCAGCCTCGTCGACTGCTCGGCCCCCATCAAGAACTGCGCGCCGACGTGCCCTCTTGACTCCCTCCTCCTCGACTTTCTCAGCGAGCGCCGCCAGCGTGCCGCCGACGGTCTTCCCGTCCAAGACGTCGTTGGCCCTCGCTACCCGTCCGTCTCTTCGCTCCTCAACCCCTCCAACAGCGTCTACAGCCACCCGCTGTCAAAAGTCTTTACCGATATACTCGCTACTTTTCCCGACATCTCGACGCTCCCCGAGCGCGTCGCGGTCCTCTACATAATGTTTCTTCTCATGCGCTGGCAAATCTCCCCCACTCAGGAGAACTACGACCGTCTCCCAGAGTGGATGACGCCTCGTCCCTCGCAGCTCACCGTCCCCCACGCTGCCTGGCTCGATCACATCCCCTTCCCCAAGATGCGGGACCGCCTCGTGCGCGACCACAACCCCCTCCTGTACCCCTTTGACAACTTCTTCATCCCCTTCACGACCACGCTGTCGCTCTCCTGGCCCTACGAGGACACCGACACGCTGCTCCAGAGCCCGGACGGCGACGAGCTCATGATCAACCCCGTCTTTGAGCGGCACCTGCGGAACCTGGACAACTGGAAGCTGGGGGACGCCTTTGCCAAGGCGTTCCCCACCCTCGTGGGCTCGTTCAACCTGAGCTCACAGTCCCCAGCGCGGCCGTCTTCATCCGGCAGCCGCTAGGGGCCCATAATCGGACTCCAACAAAAAATGTAATGGGTGGTGGTTTTTTGTTTGCTGGCGTTTCTTGGGGGAGGGTGTTTTTTGTGTGCATGGGTTTTTCAAGGCCTGTTCTCTGTTGCTGTCTAACTAGGGGGAAACGGCATGCATCCAATGGGTTTGTATCATCATCACTTGTACTCTGGGTTCTGGCAGGGGCTTCAACGCCATGGAGTTTGCGGTGAGGGTTTTGTTTTGGTCATGATGTATGTAGGTATGCACGCACGTACGCACGCATTAGGCCTGTAAGGTATCCAAAGCTATTGATTCCAAGGTCTTGCTGTGACGCCATCATTAAAGAAGTGGATTTGGTACACCAACTGGCCATGTGACACTTGGTTACTCCTCAGCGATTATTACTTTTTATTGTCTAGAGGTTCAGGGTGGATGATAAGAGGAAATTCCACATGGCTCACAGACTGGATAGAAGTGTGGTTTATGATGTTGCTTATGATAGACATAGTACCATTCTATTACTGTTTTTATGGGAATATTCTCTGATGAATAGAGCATATGTAGAAGACTTGAGATGATCTCTGAATGGGATTTTTAAATAAATAAAGAGTATGTTAGACTCAAGACAATATCCATATGAATTCTTATTCACGCTTTTTTCCACAGTAAATTCATCCTCGGCTATGCAGTGTCCTGCCAAAGGCAAGTGATGAATACCCATGCCCTCTCTGCTACTACTACTACTTCGTTCATGCTTCGGTCATTCGTATTTCGGGTACGGCGAGCATTGGGCACACTCAGCCTTGGAGAAAAGAGAAAACAAGCATCAAATGCAAAGATAACTCTTTTCAGTATCCCCATTTACCAAAATAGGCAAATAGTCCAGCTGAAACGTGACATCTGCAGTCCAGCGCAAGTAATACAGAGCTAGTCACGGCGCCCACACAACTATCGAGGAGTTGCGGGAAGTAATGCAAGGCCCCGATTGGCCAGGAATCTTGTTGCTTAATGCCGCCTTTTCTTTAGGTCGCCCTCTCTCCTTTGCCGTCAGACCTCCCACTGCAAACTATTGTTGGCAAATTGGTTCATGTTACAGGCAGCATATCTTGCCTAAATACGCAATTCCGTGCCTAATTTTCCGTCTCATCGGGAACGTTACCATTTAGTATGCCGTTAAACGCTTCTTAATTAGTAACGTTAACAGCGATTATTTGTTGTCTTGGTGCCAGCCCTCACACTACAGGCCGGGAGGCCGTCGCCATGACTCACGGTATATTTCCGGGGAGCTGTTTCCTCCTTCATTCTAGCTTGTTGTCTCCTTTGTTTCCTCGGGCCACCTGCCCCTGTTGGAAACACTCGCATCAAGCTGACGGGCAACCGCCTCATGGTTCAAGGGCGAGCTGCATCGGAGACGGCTCACGACACATAGAATAATCCAGAAAAGCCATCGGTGGTGGATTGTCTAAGAATGGACGCCAGCAGTGGCCTCCAGGTTCTGAGCAGTCCCTCTGTGCAACACCGACAGAGCCGTGGTCCAACTAGCATTAGCAAGACCCGGCGGCACGTACATCACACTCCCTCTATAGATACTCTTAGTAGATTCGACGTTCACTGGGAAGTGCCACTCTTGAATTGCATAGCTACAGCAAGAATGAAAAGGGCACGGGAAACTCTTCGTCGCAAAGCAAAAATCCCATCCTGCATGGGTAGATACCAGAGCCATGACGAGTAATACAAGATAGAGATGGGTCAAGGCTCACCCTTCGGTCTTCTGTTTTGAATTCCTTCCACTGATCTCCTTGGCAAACTGTCTCTCTGTTAATGAACGGAAGGAAAATATGTTGTGACTCAAGAAAGCGGCATTGATGGGGGGGGGGCCCATGTTTGTACAACTGAATACGACCATTGCGGATATTAGAGAAATATACAACGGGACATGGAAGGAAGATCCATGAATACATCCCGGAAAACAGCCGTTCTGGAATTTTCTTGAGAGATATAGCGGGTCGCCTCCGATGCAGATCGCCGGCCAAGCATATTCGTTTGTTAGGCACAATGTGAGTGTTTCTCATAGACATAAGTAGTACACGGGGATAAGTGCTCAACAACACCGTTGACTTGTCAACGATTCGATCCATAGCATAGTTGAGAAAACAACTATTCATGAAACACTATGGGATGTGGCAACGACTCTTCGGCCAACAGCATGAAAGACCAAGGCAAAGGGCAAACAGACCACTGTTGAGCTTGGCCAGACTATAAGCATTGAACGGCAGATTTCATTGCGCGGCTTGTGATTATAGGACAAAGTTGACACAGTATTGTACAATCTTCAGGTCTGACTTCATCAGTTTGATGAGGCTACCAAGCGTGGTCGTCTCCTGACCACGAACCTCATCTTCCTCCGAAGAAAGTAGTACAAGCAGAATGCTAGAACAGGCCGAATACGTTTGGTTTGGTCCTTGGCTAAGGTTACGTGGATTTGCAGTACCAAAGGGGAATGTCTGCCGAGGAGTCAATCGCCTTCGCTTGGCACTGCCGGCCGGGTGGTTGCAGACAACAAGCCATCGCCATTGAAGATCAAAGTCTCTGATTGTCCCAGTCTTCCCTTCCCCTTTATCAATTTTCCCCTTCCCTTCCCTCCATCTTCTTTCTTTCCTCTTCCTAATATCTTCTACTCCTTTCGCATTCTGCTCTACCCTCTTGTATCCTCTTCAGATCCTCTTCTATCTTCTTCGTATCCTCTTCATATTTTCTTCCATCTTCTTCCTATCCTCTCCCTAATCTCTTCCAACTATCCTACTATCCTCGTCCTCCTTCATCAATACAATCTCTGAAGGTATGTCTAGCTAGAGAGTGGACAGTGTTTTAGAGCTAGTTACTAACTCAGGACATAGATGGCGCCTGGGAACGGACAATCCTGCGATACACCCCTTGCTTACCAGTACCTTCTCGTTATGGACAAGTGGTCGGCCAACATGTTCGAGAAGGCCCCAAAGATCGATCTTGGCAACCCTGGCGAGTCCGGGGATTGCACAAGCGCCTACCTTGGGATCGGGCAACGCGAGGACGGTACATATTATATGTACAATGGCAGCGCAGCGGGTTACAGTCTAACTTCTGGAGCAATTGGTGAGGGAGCGCGAATGCGCGAACGCGGCAAGGGAGACAACCAATGCAAGCGCTGCAAGAGGGAAGGGCACCAGTGCGGCAACTTTACGAACGCGAGGGAGAAGAAGTGCCCCGGGTGTGGCAATTTCATCAAGAACAAGACATTCAGCAACCACAGGAGAAAACACTGCAGGGGCAAGTGCTCCTACTGCCGCAGAGAGGGGATTCCGTGTGCTCATCCCCCGACATCACCTCGCGACCCTTGCATGGGGTGTATAGACGCTAACAAGGGGGGGGAGTGCGACGGACGATGGAGGGGACCAAAACCAAGGAGGAAGTCGCAGAAGAAGAAGCAGAAGCAGACACCGAAACAGAAGCGGGCTCGGAAGCAGAAGAAGCAGCAGAAGCGGCAACAGGAGGAGGAGGAGGCGGAGGCGGAAGAGGAGCAGCAGCAGCAGGTGGAGGAAGAAGAGGGCGAGGATGAGGAGCAGTAGATAGACAGCGATAAATTGAGGTACTCTTTAGCCTAGTTTCTTCAAAGTCCTTGTATACCTTTTAGAGTGACATTCTATTCCAAGTTCCAGAGCAACTATCTAAGCATAGAGTAATTTATGGAAATTCTAGAGTAATTCTTTGATGATTCATAGTACCTCTTAAAAGTCCTTGCCTAACTCTTGTAGGTCCAGAGCATCTCTTCAAAGGTGGGTACAAGTACGTTGCTGGAACTAGAAGACGAGGTAGATCTTGTGCTCCCCAATCCCCCTTTTAGGGAGGCCTTGTAGAAGAAACTGTGTGAATCCTTCGTCGAAAGATGCTGCCGTAGTCAAGGAGCCGCAGAGGGGGTTGAAGCTCGCGAAGGCCGGTAGGGGAGGGTGCAAGTTGCGAGGCAGCAGCTTGCCGGGCTCAGAAGGCCCCAGTCTCAAGAGGTGCCAGGCTCATCGGCAAGTTTGTTACGCTATAGGGAACATCTATTACTCATTCACAGTCAGATCGAAGGGAGGGTTGCTTCTCCTAATCCCTCCAAGTACGTTACTATTGGGGCTATGGCACCCATTACTAGGTTACAGGCGGACAAGAGTCAAGCCTCACATCACCGGAACTACCCAGCCAGTTGGTGCAGGATCAAAGGTCAAATTATCAAATTACATGTTGCCTTTATTAAAAACGTAAGCTTACCAGAATGCAGCTTGCGCACCCCATTATCCGTCGTGCCAAGCTTACGATGAGGCGTAACTTTAGTTGTGACAGATGATGCGAAGCGCGGATTGGTCAGAGCCGAGTTCCCTTTGTACTATCGTACACTCTCCTGAAACTCAAACTTCCGTCACTCCAGCCTTTTGGTCCATCTAGATATATATGCGGCTTGATGAAGGTGTGGTGAATGACGAAAATCAGAGGCTATGTATTCACCAGCCGCGGTGGTCTTTCTTGCCTAATAATCTCCCAGCAAGCAAATGGAATTCCTATAGACCCATTCGTACTTTAGGTTAGAAGAGTCATTACCTCCGCCAAAGCTAAGGGGTTTAGCAGTATCAAGCCCGTTGCTCCTCAATGCATTAACCGCCTTCGCGTCGGTCCATGGCAGTGCCAGTATCCAGAAGACTTTTGACAGTGAATCACTGCCATCGATGCATATTGGAAAAATTTTCTATTCACTTTGCCTTGTCCCCTTCCCCTTCCCCTTCCCCTGAGAGACTGCCGAAAGATATTGTCGGCAATGGGCATGCCGGATGTGGACGCGAACGTCAGCGCCGTGCGGCAGTTAGGGACTGCCATCTTGGAAGAAATGGGAGTAACCTACCGAACGCAACATCACGACTATCTGGTCAAGAGATGTGTTTTGTGGGTTGCGATCATTCAACAAGCCGAAGAACAGAACCTCGTGACAGGGCCCTTGAATTGCCGCCACAGCATTGAAGCAAGGCCCCTCAACTGGGTCAAGGTGTCAGAGAGGGCCGAGAAGATCGCACCAGCAGATTTGCGAGGCAAGTATACCGCCCATGCTTGTCGATACATGTACAACTTGTCCGACAACCAATACTTCAACCAGAAGGTCCTCTTGACGTGGAACTGGGAGAGGCTAGCCGGTAAGTCATGTTGACATCCATGAAGTCCAGGTTTGTGTGGTTCCCACTAACACGGTCCTTACAGATGGTCTCCCGAAGTCATTTGCCCAACACAGATCCTTCGTCTACCATCCAGAACCAGTCCAAGCAAGTATCGAGCAGATTGTCAGGGTTGTACTCTACCAGCACCTACACCAGCGCGGTCTCCTGAGGAGAACGCAAACGACTGTCCGGCTGGCGGCGAATTCCGGGTCGACCCCAGTGGCTCTCAGTGCACATATTATCGATCAACTCAGGATCGATATTAGTCGTTGCAGCATTGTTGAGGTCCAAGAGGGAACCTGGGACGACCAGGCCCTGAAATACAACATCGAGGTGGAACTACGCCGAACATTCAAGGATCTCGAGGCTGGCGTCCCTCAAGCCGAACTCACGCTATGGGAAGAGCTACCGGACGTCGATGCATGGTTAGTGAAATATCAGCAGAACAACGACGTTCAAATGACGCGCGTCGATTCGGTGGTCGAACGCAGACGTCAGATACTCGAGCCTTTGCCTCTATCCCATGACACGAATGAACAGCTCCAGGTATTGCTTGGGTGCCACGCTGATCCAGAGGTCATCCAAGAAACCAGAGAAAGGTTGCCGCAGCCCGGCCCTGATCCTCCCCATGAGATGGAGAACGAGAAGCCATTCGAGCTGCAAGATGAGGACGGCAAGCCAGCGAGAAGAAGCTGGTTCCTGTGGAAGTCTAGTATTCCACAGCGTCGGAAACGCCACCAAGCTCGACGGGTTGATAGAGCGCAAGCGGAACAAGCGAGAGCATCTGCTTCTCGCAGCGGGCCTACAGTTGGTGTCAGCCAGGCCGGAATGCCCACCGAACCAGCACACACGGAGACCGCACCTACTAGCACAGAAGCTACATCCGCTACAGAGACCACGTCCACCGCAGCAGCGACGACACGGGATGCAAAGGGCAGGGTCAGGTGTGAGAAATGCCTGGACTTCTTCAGCCCCAAGTGGTTCCCTCATCACCTGCCGGCTTGCAAGGGCTGGTGTAAGCCGTGCCAAGATGCTAAAGAGCCTTGTTGTCGGGATAAAGGAAACCCGAAGGAGTGTGCCCGATGCAGACGCGAGCACATCAAAGACCAGTGCGTGGACTACTCCCATGCGGATGATGTTCCGCCACCCCCCGTGGGCAAATGCGAGCGATGTGGTGTGGATCATCCCAACGTCAACCGCCATATGGCGAACTGCCGGGGCAGGTGCGGAAACTGTCGAGAACAAGGCCAGGCGTGCGGAGGTTTGGTCCCGGGACAAGGTCGACAGGGCGGTTGTGGCTATTGCAAGACAAAGAAACTCAAGTGCGGCGACTACTCGCACAGCGAGGAAGCACGCAAAAAACCCAAGAGGACATGCCCCAGATGCGGCATACCCGAGGTCGATCTAGCTCACGAGAACTCGTGCCTCGGCAAGTGTGCCGAGTGCGAAAAGGACGGTGAGCCCTGCTACAGTGGCAAAGGAGGGTCTGTTAGAACTTGCGAGCGATGCAAATCCTCGCCGGGCAAGGTATGCGGAGGTTGGACACACGAGGATCGGGTAATCAGGGATGCCTGCAAAGAATGCAAGGCCTTGTATCCGGTCAGGACGCTTGAGCAGCACGAAAAGTTGTGCCAGGGCAAGTGTACATCTTGTCGCACTCTCAAGATAGCCTGCAAGCAGCCTCCCTCGTGCCACCACGACCCTTGCGGCGAGTGCAAGGAGCATGGGCGACCATGCGACGGGTACTGGCTACCGAAAGAAGGCCAGGAGGAGGATTAATTAGAAGGTGCTTGGATTAGTATCATGCGAAGGTTTGTCAGTGGAATGTTGAGGATTGGCGCATGTTAGTCTAAGTAGGATGATTAGGGTTTCCTTAGGATAGATGGTATGCCAAGCACAGTACCCAGGCAGGTAGCCAAGCTGGTGTGTAGACATCCAATCCCGTTATCAAGCCTCGTCCTCCCACCTCACAGCCCCAAACGATAACTTCCTCAGTGACGGCCCCTCGCCTACAAACAAGCTGGGCATTCTCTCTCTCGGCATCCGCTGGAACATGAGCGCCTTGATGGGTGAGTCCACCTTGATCGAGTCTACGACCGGGCACCGTAGCCGCCGTCCAGACCTCAGCGAGAAGAGCTTCACAGTCCCGTTATTCTGTGCCGCAGCGACTACATTGAGATCAGGACTAACATCCCATCCAATGTGGAAGTGTGCTTCGTTGTGGTGGTCCTGAAACTTCAGCAGCGGCCTGGCTCCCCTGGGGTTCCGTGTCAGAAAGCGCACATCATAAAGCGCCATTGAGCTCTGCAGCCCCGAGACGAGGACTTGGTGCGGATTCACACTCTTCAGGTGTGCTATCGAGCTCGTGTGTTTTGCAAATGACCATCGTGCCTCAGGGGCTCGGAGGTCAGTTACCCAGAGCCTCGGTTGGCGCCCACCCGCAAACAATACGTTGTGATCCCCCTGTTGAAAGTCCTGCGTAAATATCTCCTGCGGGAGGTGCATGCCCTTGGGGGTGACACTCGGGGCAATGGCTGAGAGGCTCTCGTTGGAGCGGACTTGGAACAGGCCACTGTTGGAGCCGATGACACAGATGAGGTCCGAAGAGGGAGGTGCAGGTGTGCTGCTGTGAACGACCCAGTCGTCATGGAGGCCGTGGCGGATAGAAAGTCTCTGGTAGTGGTTTGCTGCAACCAAGTCAGCCGATATCCAGATATGCAGATGCTTCAATCAGACATACTCTCACCAAGCCGCCAGTGAGGGCGCGTCTTGTCTTCGGGGTCGGAGAGGGGCGGTGAGAAGAAGTAGACCCCACAGCTATGATCGGGCTCACGGGATGTCAATAGTATTCTGTGCGTAGGGCGGTGATACTTGATCGAGGACATCTGAGGACACCTAATCATCTCACTACGGAAGACCTGAGCTCTGCCGGAAGAGTTGGGTGCATCGCGTGAGAAGTGGATTCTATGTTAGGTTAGCCTTCGAGCAGGGACATGAGAAGTTCACAGTATACCTGTCGTTCCTGTCTGTTGGAATATGACTTCCCACCAGTGTCTCCTCATCCAAGGCTACACACTCGGTCAGTCGTCACCTAGCCAACTCTCATCCCGCTTAAGACTCACTAGCATACGCAACCCCCAGTCCCGTCTTCTCATCCTCCGCTGCGACGTAGAAGCACGGCATATTCGCATACCGCGTCCTCGCTGGCCCGGACGGAAACGGCACGCTCCCCTTTGCCACAACACCCTTTGCCCAAGCTGCAGCTCCAAGATCACCGTCCTCCATCCTCCCGCGCCCACATTGCGCAGTAAACGGGAGCCCAATCTCCCTGGCGATTAGGCCAGATGCGACAGCATCCTGGGTGAGGCGGTGCCTCTTGATGTGGTTCCGCACGAGATGTGCTCTGTGTCTGGCCGCCTGGTGGGTTTGGCCCTCAACTTTACGTCTCTTGACAGCATCTGATGACCACGACGCTGATGAAGGCGCCGTCTGGGACTTTTCAATCTTAAAGTACTTTTTCTTTTCGGTATCTATACACACATGTCAGTAAAGACGGAGAAATCCACACGGTGGTGCTAGTACCATAGTAGTAACCCGGGATTTCGCGATTCATCTTCACCGTCCCGCTGGCGATTCTCCTCAAAGCCACAGAAGTAGGAAGGAAGAGAGGTGCTGTGCTAGCTTGTCAGCGAAAGAGATGAGTTGATTGTAAAAATTTGTGCAAGTGACCAGACATTGTCAAATGCGGGCGTTGCCCTTGGCTGAAGCATTGAAAACAGGAAGTGAGGTAAGGCGAAGAATGTCTTGTCCTGACGTAACCAAGCAGACTCAACATCCGATACGCCACGTGATAACAACCCACAAGGCTACGGACAACGCATGCTATCCACTGAAATCAGTCTCTCTACCCATCAAGGCTCTTGGTAAATGACTCGAATATTAAGTTTAATGAATATCATCTCACGTTCACGAGAAAGGCACCGACTTTTTTTTATTTTACTTTTATTATTAGGTGTCTAAAAGACGATCTCTAGGGGTATGGAAGGTTTCGTGAACCACTCCAAAAGTCTCAGTACTCGGGTATGAGCAGTACAATTCAAATTTGGACAGGGCGAAAGTGAAAAGTCCGGCTGATGGTAGTCCGGGTATAAACCATCGTTATTTACTGAGACTTCTCGTGCTGAGTAGAGACACGCTGGAGGGAAACGACTGGAAAACGAGTTAGCGACATGGTCATGAATGCGAAAAGGGACATAGTCAAACTTACCGAAATCCTCGAGGGAACGCTGCTTCTGGTTCTGCTTGGGGGACTTGCCGTGCATCAGGTTGTCGAAACCAGTGCTGCCCTGCATGAAGTAGTAGAGACCACCCATGACGCAGAAGATACCGAAAGAGAAGATCCAGATACGGACCACGGCGACAATGCTGGTGCGGCCATCATCGACGAACCAACCGAAGATGGCGAAGAGAGTGGCAAGGATATCGACGACCAGAATGGCACCAGCGAGCTGCCAAGAGGGGATGGAAGACCAGAAGGGACCGTTGGCACGGGTGATGAAGATGAGCCAGTTCTCAGTGAGAGAGATCTCGAGGAAGAGGACCTCGTCGATGTTACCGAAGTTCTGGACAATACCACCGTCGTGCGAGTTGGCGTACATGGTGGTGAGAGCAATCCAGGTGCCGACGGCCAGGACAATACCGAGAAGGACGGACATACCCCAGAGCTTGGGCAGGTTCCACTTGACGGGAGTCTGGGAGTAGGGAGCGTTGTCGTAGGCAATAGCCAGGGTAGCGATATCGGCGAAAATGGCGATGAAGACAACCAGCTCAATGTTGAGGGACTTGTTGAGGATAGCGATCCAGAGACCAAGGAAGATCTCCATGTGCAGGGAAAGAGCGATACGGTAGACGACGTAGGCGTACATGCGGTGGAAAATCTGGCGGGAAGTCTTGAGGGCATCAATGATGGCACCGAGACCAGGGGCAAGGAAGACAATATCGGCGGCAGAGCGAGCAGCATCGGAGGCACCCTCGACAGCAATACCAGTATCGGCCTTCTTCAGAGAGGGAGCATCGTTGACACCATCACCAGTCATGGCAACAAGGTAACCACGCTGCTGAAGAATCTCGACGACGTTGTACTTGTGCTGGGGGAAGACCTCGGCGAAACCATCGGCAGCCTCAACGAAATCGTAGACCTCAGAACCGGGCATGTCACCACCACCACCGAGACCGAGACGCTCAGCGTTGTAGACGTTGGTACCGAGACCAAGCTGACGGGAAGTCTCACGGGCAATACCGACGGCGTCACCAGTAAGCATCTTGATAGAGAGACCCAGGCGCTTGGCTTCGTTGATGGTGCGGGCAGTGTCGTGACGGGGAGGGTCAGAGCAGGGCATGATACCGAGAATCTCCCAAGCACCCTCACCACGCTTGCGGGCAACACCAAGGGATCGGAAACCACGGGTAGCGAACTCGGCGACACAGTTCTTGTAGGCACGGTCAACCTCATCAGGAATGGGGTGGTCCTCCTCGACGGTCTTGAGAACGAAAAGAGGGGCACCCTTGACACAGATGATGCGCTCGCCCTGGGGGGACTCAACAACGGCCTGAACCTTCTTGGAGACGGGGTCGAAAGGCTGGAAGTCAAGGACCTTGTACTTGGAAAGGACGCTCTTGGCACGGGGGTAGAACTTGAGCGACTTGAGGAAAGCCTTGTCGATGGCGTCGATACCCTTCTTCTTGCGGGAAGCGGCCAAGCAAGCAGTGAGCATCAGATCATCGGGCTCAACACCGGCGACAGTGAAGGGCTCAGCGAGAGAGAGCTTGTTCTTGGTCAGGGTACCGGTCTTGTCAGAGCAAAGAATCTCAACACCAGCGAGGGACTCGATGGCAGAGAGCTTCTGGACAATAGCCTGCTTCTTGGCAAGGTAGGCAGCACCAACAGCCATGGTAGTGGTGACGACAGCGGGAAGACCGACGGGGACACCGACAATGGTGATGGCAAGGGTGAATCGAAGGATGTCGACAATACCGTTGGATCGGTAGAAGGAAGAAACCCAAACAATGAGGAGAGTCAGGACGACCAGAACAAGCAGAATCGTACCAATGCCGTTGAGAACCTCAGTAAAGTGACCGGTGCCACCGGCGGACTGGGAGACCAGGGCGGCAGCGCGACCGACAAAGGTGTTGTCACCAGTAGCGGTAATAACCACGAAAGCCTCACCACGCTTGACGGCGGAGGAAGCGTAGCAGTTGTCACCCTGGTGCTTATCGACAGCCAGAGACTCGCCAGTGATGGCAGACTGATCAACCTGGACGAAGCAGCCCTCGGTAACGAAGCGACCATCGGCGGGGATGATGGTACCCTCCTCAACCTGGAGGATATCACCGGGAACAACCTCGGGGGCCTCGATCTCCTTGAGCGTGCCGTCACGGAGGACAACAGCCTTCAGGGCAAGAGTCTTCTTGAGCTCTTCAACGATGGATCCCTGTATATTATGTTAGTCTAGATCGTTTTAATAGGGTTAGAGAGACGTACAGCTTGAAACTCCTGAATAAACCCGACTGCGGCGTTCAGAAGAAGCAGAGCACAGATGACTCCGAAATCGATCCAATCCTCAAGACCAGCGGCGAGAACAGCGGCGGCTTCCTGTACTAATTGTTAGTCAACATGAACTTGAACGAGAAATGCAGCGTTTAAGACAAGAATCGCCCCACTTGGAGCACTGAAAATCATCCACAAGATTCGCCAATGGCAGCTGGTCGACAAGTTTGTCACTCTTTTCGTTGGTGATAGCTTCACCTCCGAGTTCCGCCAAGACATATATATTGTGGGGGTGGGGGTGAGATTGGGGGCATTCGGTGCGTAAATCCGTGTTGTTTCCGGTTGGCGCAGGTCAGCTTGTCAAAATGGACGAGGCCAGCAAACAAGGCTGCCCGAACCTCTCACGAGGGGAGCCAGCGATGCCAATTACCGGTTGGTCGACGGGTGTTGCAATTCAGATGGGATGAAAGGTGCAATGATGTTGAGAAAAGTGGGTCGGGTGGGGCGAGGTTCACGATGTTGCGAATAGCTTCATCGATCGCTTTGTCCAGAAAGCCACTCGGCTTTGACAGGGTCATTTCGAGGTCCCTCGACACAGCAATTGCACCCAAATGAAGCTCGAGACGCAGAGAACACGCGGACAGATCGTCTTTCGCGATATTCACGTTGTTGCGAATAGCTTCACCCCAGGCACCACCAGGACGTTTTCGGCCATCCCGGGCTCATTCCGAGGCGTATGAAGACGGGAATAGGCTCATTTTGAAGCTGAAGGACTCACCATGACGAACTGAATAGGTCCAATAAAAAATCTGTTAAATTTGGGTTAGCGTTGCGGTCCAGAGGGATTTTTTTGCGATTTCTGAAGAATTTTTCACCATTTCTGGGGAATTGAGTGTTTGGGGGATTCTCTTACCCAAGGAACTTAAGGATCAAAGATTCGCGCTCTTCCTTCATTTGATTCAGGCCATACTTGCGGCGTCTAGCAAGTACCTCAGACTCAGTCAGACCAACGCGAGAGTCAGTCTGAAGCATGTCCTCGGGAACGATGCGTCCACCACCAGGCTGAGTCTCTTCCTCCTCCTCGAACTGGTGACCATCCTCGGACTCGAGGTCCTCGATCAGGGCGTCCATATCCTCATCGGGCTCCTCGTCGTCGGCGGGGCCCTTGGCAGGAGCGTGGGAGGGGGGAGGAACCTGTCCTCGCTTCTCATCGAAGCCGCCAGTCTCAATGTTGGTGTCCAGCGCCGGAGCGCCGGTGACCTTCTCTTCCGCCATTGCTGGGGAGTTGGAGAGAGAAGTTGTAGGGCGCGGTAGCGTTGTTTGGTTGTTGTAGGTGAGAGAGTCTGTAGGGCGGCTGTAGGCAACAGCAGGCGAACGGGATTGTAGAGATAAAGCTGAGGTTGCGCGCTGTTGGGCGTTTGGGGGGAGAGAGAAGTTGAGGGACGAGGTTGAGTGGAGAGGGGGGGGAGAGAGAAAAAGAAGTGTCTAGCACCGCACGAAGTTAGGGTCGCTTATATATGAAGCATTCGTGGGTGAAGAGGAAGGAAAGAAAAAAAGAGACTCTGCAGGTGGGCGAGAGCTTCTATTTCAATGTGGCCGCGAGATGACCGAGCTCAACATCTTTCTTTTACCGGCGAGGTTGCCGGCCCACGTCCCATGCCAGCATCTTTCGGCCCTGATCAAAACAATGGGTCCCGGTCGTCGCTGGTCTTTTCGGGTGGACCCACTCTTCTTGCTCAATGCCTGCATCTGCACCTTGACCCGCTCCTTCTGTGTCAAGGTGGGTCACCCTCCAAGAGACAACAGGACCGGGGTCTCATTGAAGCAAACGGGTCTCACGGAGACTCAAGTCCCCACCGCGAAAGAATTGGATGGAGCCTCCCAAGCCGGGATGGGTGGATGTCATCAGCGACCTCCCACGAGTCCTGCGCAGGTCCTAGTCTGGTCCTCTGTGAATCTCCAAGTGCCCCAGGTTGTGAGGCCCTTGCCGTCTCCAGGTACGACCGGGAAGGCCTCGAGGTACCGGCGATTGACAACGATACACACATCACTACCAATTGAGTTGGGGGAGCCACGGCCCTGCCGGTCCCGTAGTCAGGACTCTGGCACACACCTCTTTTTTTTTACACGCAGCGATTGCAGGACTCTGCTGCCTCGCTCATGCGCCAGCCAATTCAACCTGTGAGAGGCCAGAGTCATTTGCCTTTTTCGTTTTGCGCTCAATTTTTTTTTCCTTCTTACTTTTTGGTTGCCGATTAACAGCGCATGTACTCGGGATTGACGACATTTGCCCGCACATACGGAAAAAGGGCAATTGGATCACACCCTTTCGTCCTGCTAGCTGCACCCTCCACCACCGTACGGAGTAGTCTCTCCTCAATTCAAAGTAAAGTGCCAATGTCGTGAGTATCAATTGGACGTATCTAGCCGCGGATAACTTCAATGGGATGCTCAATGGCTAGAAATTGACTCGCCAGATCGTCAATGCAATCAATGGAAAAAAGGGCAGATTTTGCTCAATTCAGGGTAGCCCGCAATGAGAACCCTTAGCAGCGGGAACAATAATTATACCAGGTAGCCGCAACAACCAAATGAGACGCCAACAGTAAACACGAAAGATCAACATGTACCCCATCCATCGAGCAATCAACACATTCATTCTAAACAACGCAGTAGCATCCGCACCCACATCCACACCAGCGTCCATCGGCTGCACCAGCGAGCACGCCAGTGTTAGGAGCTAACTGAGCTACCCGCACCCGGTAGCGTCGGCTGGACTCTGGTCCACGCAGGACAGGCGGCAGCTTTGATGCTACTGCTGCTGATATTCCCTCTCACTTGTTGCAATGTTTGCTCTGCCGGGGGGCGTGGCAGCCTGTGCCAGGGGGTGGCCGTATGCTCTCCAAACGTCGGTCGCTGCATCTGCGCTGGGGCCGACGACCATCATGACCCATCGAAATCGCCCTTGCCCTTGCCCTTGCCCCAGTCTCTTGGTCAAACTTGTCCTCGGCCCAGGTCCTTCCATGCAGGTGCAGATGCTCAGTGCACAGTGCGTGGCGCTTCGCAGCGTGGGGAATGGAAACAAGACGGTAATCTCAGCAGGGTGGAGAGTTTTACCTCGAGAGACGTTGCCGCAGAGCATCTCCAAACAAGGACATTGCAGCAAGAGGCTTCAACCGGCCGGCCGAGACATCAAAACACGCAGGGTAAACACCAGGACGGACGGCAAAACCGCATCCCCCCATTGCGTCTGATGACGATGAACCAGGTGTCTCTCTCGCGTGTCTCGAGTCCCTGGTGGCTGATGCTCAATGGCTGATACTGATGACCCGGATTGGACTGAATATGACTGATATGACACCAATCCATGTTTAGCCACCACCAGCCTTGCCTCGTAACCAACTGTCTGCTTTCCTTACACCGAGCACGAGCGATAAAGCATGGGTAGGGGGAATTCCCGCTCTGATCGGTCGGCGATACTTCGCTGGTCGCCCGGCTTTGGAGAGGCAAGAGGCAATCCACATCGAGACCAAGGCAATTTGAGGGTATCCATTCATTCGTGCTCACGTCCCTCTCTCTCTCTCTCTATTGCCTCATGCTCCAGGCGATCCGAAAGCATCTCCACGGAAGCTCAATTCGACACTAGACTGTACGACACTGTGCATCTCCCGGATCCCGCTGGCTTCCGCCCTGGAGACCCTGTTGCACAGGATGCACATCAATCCATCCATCCCCAAGCTCGGTCCATTTTTTGCCTCACGATAGCAAGAAACCCAGTACAACTCTCGACCGCGACGTCTGGCCTTGTTGGACCTGCTGAATACCTGCGCCTGTCACCACCTCCACTGTCCTCGTGCGTTTGCTGCCGCCTGGGGCCCTGGTACCTCTGCTGTATGTCATTGCTGGCGCTGCTTGTACCAGGCGTCCCAGCTGCCCCCCGTCGCGCTGAGGGATTTTCGACCATGGACCCCCATCCCGGGCCCCCTTCCCCCATGCCCATGTGCACTGTGATCTCTTGGACGATTCTCGCGACCGTGGGAAGGATGACGACACTGGATGGCCCAGCCCCGGCGGTCAGCAAAATCGCGACTGGCGGCACTGGAGACTGACTCTCTGGCAATAGCTGCCAGGACTGAGTCGGAGGACGGCGACTATGGGGGCCGCTCATGGACAAGACGGATTTGCCAATCTTGGCCTCAATCTCCATCCAGGGACGATCTCATCCTCTGCTGCTCCAGCAGGCATGCTGCGGGCTTGGAGCTTGATTGCGGAACGCTGCAGCGCAGCAACTGAGATCACTTGGCAGACAATTGCATGGACGGGCCCTGCCTCTGCCTATGCTTAACCCACTCGACGTGTTTTGCCTGGAAGCGCGCAGTTCGCGGTCCTAGGTATTGCCTATCTACGGATGCTCATCTCATCCACCTATCCAGTGCATGGTTGCGATTTGCGCGCAAGCATCGAGGTTCAAATTTCCCAAATGCCCGCCCCACGGACGGATCTGCCTCGGGACTGGGAACTGGCGTGACATTGGACGGAATCTGAGATGGACGACAGACAAACTCTAGGTTCACAGATCCCGCCCTCTCGATGACGACGACACATGTGCTCTGTCTGCGTCAACAGCCTCAAGGTTCACGTGCGAAGCATAACCATAACCTGTCAATTGGTGTCGCCGCGTGCACGAGGGAGCATAAGGTTAATTCAATGTCGCTCTGCTTCGTATTCACGGATGGCAAGACCAAAACGGGATCGCCGTGTCTCGCCGCAAAAGACGACAATCGTCATTTTTGCGACAGGCGGCCGCGCGTATAGAGCAAGGTCTCTCTCTTTTTTTTCCTTGCCTTGCCCTTCTCGTCCTGCCCTTCACGGGTTTCTTTCACCGGCGGTCATGCTCTGAGCGCAATGGTCTGCTATGACGGAACTGTTCCAGCTTGACCAAGGGAATTTGGCCGGCATCTGCTGCGGGGCCGCAGATTGCAAACTCTGACTGGCTGCGATTGTGCCTCATGAAACCTTGTCCAATCGCCTTATCGGCAGCTATTGAACCATGCCAGCCTTGGCAAGGTGCCTCGTACGGTGCGCGGCACGGTCAGACCAGGCGCTGGATGGATGGATGGGATGGCGCCCTCCAGAGATTGATCAAAGCTGTCTACCAACCGGCGAATTGCCTCGTCGCTCGTTGTCCTCGGCTGGAAAGAGGAGCCCTGTCGGTCCCTGGGCCTCGCCTGGCCTGGATCGGCTTGGCTCTCTTAGGCTGGTTCTCCCTTCTCCGTGTCCGTGTGTTTTGAATGACCGAAGGATGGACGTCTAAAAATTCACCTGCTTCATTCGCTTGGCCTTCCACGCATGAGGCGCCACTAGCGGCTTCGATCCGGTCTGCGGGTGAACGCGGGAAAACTTGGGGCAGAGAGGGAGAACTCTGAAGCCATCTCCAAAACGGCATCCCGCCTGCAACGCCATGTGCAACGCTGGCCACGCGCCAAGCTGAACCTGGGCAAAATCTGCCTCAGCTGGTAGGAGGGGACATAATGGTCAGTGCTCTTGCGGTGTGAGAAGCCTCGAAAGGTGCCCCAATGATTATGTCGACCGCCATAGTCTGGGCTGTAATTCTGACGGCCGAGCTTCCAAGCCTCAGGCGCAGCGTAGTCTTCAAGGAGCGGGAAAGCTCCAGTCCACTCATGATCGGTCTGTGGCTCGGGGAGCCCACTTGGAATTCTTCTCGAAGGCGACCGTTCCATGCTGACCACGACTTCTCGCCTCGTTCTCGCCAATGCCTTCTCGTTGCCTCATGGCGCCGACCCCTGACTGTGATACTCGGTGCTTGGCCGCCGCTGGTCATGGTCATGATGGCAGTCATCGCCTCTCAGCGAGCCGCAGCCAAGCCGCTCCAGGCCGGTCCCGACCATGTCGCTGCTGCTGTGCTGTGTTCTCCCCCATGTCCTTGAGAAAGACCTTGAGCTGGACAAGCTGGGAGTCCCCGTCAGCTCCCAGGGCAGCCCTGTCGTGCCCCAGAGTCGTCAAAGGACACGCACCAACAGAACTACGTCATTGGAATGGCGGTCGTGATCCTCCCTAACCTCCCCCTGGTTCCTCCAACGGGGAAAACGCGCAAAAAGAAGGTGAGACGAATGGCGGCCAATGACGGCGCCTACTGGTCCGATCGACTAACCGGTCTCGCCCTCGCCCTTTCGCGCGTCTTTTTTTTTTTTTTCTTGTCACATCCGCTCACCACATCTCGGCTTTGCCGTGGGGGGGACCTTGCCAAAACTGGGGTCGCTTTCTTCCGTCGGCCATCAAGAGCTTTTTGCTCGATCGGCGCTTGGCGGCCGCGAGCTCCGGTAGGCGAGTGGCTGTCCGTCGGTCGGCTCATTGTTTGGCGCCGCTGCCTCGGTGTGTCAAAGAGCGATAGAGGAGAAAATCCGGGCTTTTCACGGTGAACCATGCTTCTCCGGCTAGGTCTTTTTTTCGCTGGGGCTCTCCGGGGGGCAATAGCGATCGGAGCGCACGGCTACGGTAAACCCTTTCTTGCTCGCCGAGGCTCCAAGGCGGAAGGGTCCTGAGTCGCTCACCGCAACCGGCACCGGCAGTCTGACTGACTCTCTACACCCTGACGCTTACTCGGCCGCGATGAATTGCCTCGCCCAGAATCCCCAAGACTTTGCCGCGCCTCTCGTTCATTGCCCAGAAATCCCTTAAGCCCCATCTACCCTGCTGACGCACCAAGACCACGCTGAAGCCCACTCACATCACTGCAAGCCTTCTGTCGCTGATCCTCCGCGTGTTTACACCTTACGTTGACGCCTGTACTATTGTGAGACGCACGCCTATACCCTTATTCCAATCCATTGGGGACATGTCACTGGAGAAAAAACATCGTGATCCGATATCCGCCGCCGGCCATTCTTGTCCCGTCAAAATACGTATGAATTACCCTGTGTCTACTTTTAGCATCGAGCCATGTCGAACTGGGAAAGGCAGGGAATCCAAGAGATGAGATGAGAAGAAGCAGAATGAGAAGTTGCAGACTGTCGTGTCCACTCTCGCGCCGACGGAGCCGGGTCATATGAGCTTGAGGACATTTGCATCATGCACGTCTATTATCGTGGAGACGTATTATCCCACGACAGCTCGCCCTGGCGCATCGCAATCGCATCGACAGGAACCTGGAGTACATGGTTCGTATGCGCGCATAGGGCCATTGGCAAAGTACACGTATAGGTAGCTCGCTGCTCATCTCGCCCAGCTCTAGCCCGCCCCATCCAATCCCCCTTCACGATGCCCCAAGTGGACGAGGCATTTCTTCGCTCCATGCTCCTGCATCTTGCTTTCCCCATCCTCGACCTTGGGCGGATCCGGGGTCGCCCGGGAGGCGCCTGAGCTAGAAGCATGGGGGGTGGCGCCTCGAAACAAGAGCTCCAATTGTCGCACCAGGGGGAAGCTCTGCGAATTGGCCACTGCCATTGGCCGGCCGGGGTGGATGCGGGAATTGGAGACCACTGAAACGGTCCAAGCCCATGGACACGACCTAGACTCTTGCCAATATCGCTCACTCACTCGCTCTGCTTGATACGTGTGCTCTCGTCGATGGACTGCCAACCATTGACCATTAACGGGTAACATGTCCAGGATTAGCCAGGCGGGTACTGTACCTTAATCGAGTGACAGCGACACAGTGCCGTGCGCTATGGTACGGAGATGTGTGAGCTTGTTTGAAGTTCTCCCGTCTCCCTGGAGTTGCCTGAATGGGAAATATCGCAGGCGACTGGTCGTGCCTTCCATCTCGTTGACTTACACCAACCTCCTTCCCCCCCGGAACATGATACCCTAGGATACCTCCCTACTACATGCTCCAGGCTTCCTCGTCCCCATCTCACACTTTGCATCTCCGTCTTCACTAGGCCGCACCTACAAGTCCACCGCCTGCCTCACTCTGGACCTTCATGGCAACAATGCACAATTGCGGGGGAGTTGAGGGACATTGGCATGCGCGCTGGCTTCCATGTCCCTGGGGCCCTGGTCGCTTGACCATTTTCCCGCACTTCTTACAGTCCCAGCAGCCAAAGTCCGGGGGAGGACTGTTCGTCCGACGCGCCATTAAAGCATGGGCTTCTCACTACCTTGCGCCTTGGCTTCGCCTCCAACTCTCATCGCCCCTCGTGTCACCGGCAAGGACTCTCGCAATCCACGACAGAGAACATAAGGACATGATCAGGAGCATCTGGCCTCGCCTCAGCTGACGTTGCCCCTCGAGGCTGAGGTGTTACTCATACACAGCCGTTGTAAAGCCGACTACGAAAACGATGGCGAAGCGAGCGAGCATGGGATATATACGTCATACTTCAAGGGTCCCAGTCTCGAGTCACAGCACAGACAGAGGTGGAAAGCCTGCGTTCTCGACGTTGCCACAGCTAGAACCCTGGCGATGGAAGTGATCAATGCTTCTTGATACAGGCAGGCTGTCAACTTGTTCTCGAGGCTCGTGAGGCTGCAAGCTATAGCTCGACCTCCAACTGCGAACCCCAAAAACCCCAACGGGGCAAACAAATGGAAATGCAGGGATTTGCAACACGCCCGCATAAAGACCCGCTGGTACCGATCCAGGCGATTTAGCTTCGCACGCGACCTCTCGGCATTCGTGGAGCCGCGGTCGTGTCTTTGGTTGGTGCTGGCCACATCCACTCCGTGTGCAACTCTGGCTGCCTGAACTACAACTGGACGAAATCAGGGTCTCTCTGTCTGGGGCAGCTCGAGACTTGGGCCTCCTAAAAGCGTTCGGGGTGTCAGTCATCGGCGGAATCGATACAGGCTGCTTGACAAAAGCCTCACCGGAGCCGGCAGCATGGCCAGGGCGTAGGGCCGATGAGTGAGGTCAAAAAAGCTGATTGCAAACTGGCACGGTCGTCGTCTCGTTGACTTGCTCCACTTCAGGACCACCTGCAAGGGCTCCAGTTTAGTTTCCTGGTGCCCACTTGTTTGATTCGCCTTTTCTCCCCAGCTCACGAACTTGGTTGCCGCGGCTGGCCGTGCCCTGTTCTTGTGGTGCTGGGAGCTCGAGTGGACAGTGCATCGCTCCAGTCGAATGCCTAGGAAGTCCAGGCCCGGCCCTGTCACTCGTCGGACATTACTTCCCCCAAGGCAGAGGCACTAGACGCTCCAGGCTAGAGGACCCCCAGGCGCGGCTTTTTTTTTTTTCTGTTGTTGTTTTCTTTACGTGGCTCTTGGACTTTGATGACAACCCACCCGCTATCACTTGTCAATGTCAATCGGGGCTGCGGTTGGCTCTGTTAGCCCAGTCCTGCCGCATCACATCTCTGCAAGCGGCAAATGAGGCTCTCTCCCATCCAATATGCTATCTATCCGTGCCGTCATTCCCGAAACACACATGGTTGAATCAATCGCGAATCTGCAAGCCCACAGGGCGTCGCAGTATGATGTCAATGGATGCCAGGCGGGCGGGATTCTCGCCTGGAGCGCTGGAAATTGGATAAGAGATAATTTGCGTGCTCTGTACCTGATACGAAGCACTAACAGGAGAGGCTACGGTGACGTCGGCATGTTGCGTTGGTCCTGAAACAGGTCCGTCGGATATTCAGCAACGGGGCGCCCGCCTTGACCTAATTGGCTTTGGCGGCAGCAGGACTGGTTTGATGACAGCCAGGCCTCGATCATGGTCTTGTCTCTGTGTGTCTGCCTTGTCTGTCGTCTCTGCCGAGGGCAGGCGGCGGCGCATCTCCTTCCCAAGCTAGCAAGTGAAAAAGTGAGAGGTTTTTCTTTTACGTTTTGCATGACAACGGTGCGGAGAAGACATCGGGGCGCCAGAGGCTCTGTCCTGACTCGAGTGGTTGCGCGCCACGTCCCGGGCACTTAGAGACGGCGCCGGGACGTACCTGGGACTTGGGATGTACTGTACGAGGTCTGTACGAGGCAGGCCAGGCGTGATCGACGACGGACCGGCACTTTGGCGGTCAGCTCTCATTGGCACCTGTCCACAACTCGCAATTGAGCAAGGCTTCCAAACGTAGGATGTGGATTGTGATGGAGACGGACCCCGGCCGGCTTGGCTTGGCTTGGCTGGTCTGGTCGAGAGTGGAAAACCGGGGCGTTCCAAGCCAACCATGGATGGCTGGATCCGAGGCTGTCAGAGGACCCTGCATGCTATCTCGACAACTAATTCACTCATACAATTTGGAGCTGTTGATATGGGAGAATTGATACCGCGCAAGTCGCGCCGCTAACACAGGCTTGGCCGCCGAGTGCCGTACGGTACAGTACCATGCAGCACCCGGCTGGCAGAGGCTCACCAGCCAGCTGCTACTGTGGCGGTCAAAATGAGCAGCACTATGAATCAAATCAAATCAAATCACTCAGCCGGCTATCTCGGGCTAGCACATCGGAGGTGATTTGACGCGGCGGGCTAGCTGAAAGGATGCTGGTTCCTGAGCGGTCAGACAAGACATGGCATCGGGAGCTGGTCCCTTGAACTGGGGCGAACGAAGACTTAAGCGCGGGTTGCGACCTGCAGATGAAGACACGGAGCCGAAGACGGGACTCTACATCAAAGGTGTTGGTGATGCTCGCAGAGTTTGATACATACGTACGGCCTGCCTGTTGCTTACACGGCCGACGCCTTGTCGTACCCCAGGTCTTGGCCCGCAGAGACCAGGCCGATACTGTGGGATACCAAGAGATACCCAAGACATATGCTCGCGGTGCTAGTCCTGCGCCTGGCCGCCACGCTGAGATTTCGATGGACAATTGGCGACTTGGCGGCCTAGCAACGCAGACAATGTGGTGAATGGCGGGCGGTGGATTGGACGCCCGCGATGGTGCTTCCCGTGTGCCATGAGCCAATCTCGACCTCCATCGCTCCGGACGTGCCAAGAGCTGTGAAGCGAGGAACGACCGGTTGATGAAACATCTTTGCCTCGGTCGTTGTACAAACAGGCAGAGTTTCTGGCTGACAAGAGGCGTTTCCAAGACGCACTCGCGGTAGCACATGGAGGCAGGCAGGCAGAGACAGAGGCACACTTACATGGGCTCTCGCATACACATGCGCATAGCGGCGGGCCACGCCACGAGGGTGGCCAGTCTCGTTGGCCCCCGAGATCCCCTCGCTCTATCTAGGCCTTTTCCCCAGGAAAGGTTGCTTGCATCGCGCAGGCTGCCGGTCGACGGGCGGGCCGTGGTGCACCGTCTGTGGGGTTTGCCGCGCTGGAGATGTCTATCGAGGCGGGCGGGAGACAAGAGTCGAGGAGGACGAGGAGGCTGGGGAAACCTCGTTGTCGGGGAGAACAAGGCGGTAGGTTTGTTGGCGGGATACAATGTTCCGTACATGGCATGGCGGCATGGCATAGAGGATGCAGGTGAGATGTTTATTCTCTGCTGTCCTCGGACGACGCACTCTACTTGACCCTTGTGTGATATCCGGGGTGCGGTGAATGTCTTTGTCTGGGGTTGCTTGTTTTTGCCTCGCGTGGTTACTTTCCTATTCTCCTTGTATGCCTCGCATCTACGGAGTAGGCAGGATACTGCCAACTGGGGCAGGGCATGTTTGTGTGTTGCGTTCTACCATGAATGGACCAACGGTGTCTCGAGTTGATCTATATTTACACATCAAGCTGATACCGGACGACGCGGCGCATTACTCATTTGGGGGGGCTTGGTTGAGAAAAGCCTCAGCAGTTGACGACTACTATCGTCATGCTAGTTTCAGGATTTACGCGTTCGTTCCATCCGAGCCTGTTGCAGCACGTCTCGACTAGGTTGTCCCGTCTTGGCTCGCTGTACAAAGTACGAGTTGAGGCAGAAAGAAAAAAAAAGGTTCATCCAGCAAGACTGAGCGAGGTTGATGTTTGCAGTCCTGTCAAACTCTGGGCCATCTTGGCAGCGTGGATTGGCAAACTCCCAAGACGGATTCAACCGATGCCAATGTTGGGCACGTTGCAGAGCGACTCTTGGCTTTGACTCTTGGCTTTTTGCACAGGAAGGGCGTGAGGTGTTTTTTCTCGGCTTGCCGTCTTGACTTGCTTCTGGCCACCCATGCCATGCCATGCACCATCTCACAGTTTCTCTAGGTAGCGGCGCATTGTGTGCGCCGTGCCCGATGCCGGGTAGAGAGCTCTAGACGGCTATGGAGCATGGACAGGATGGTGTTGAGGTGGTTTGATATGCGGGATACACTACACTACACTACAATACCTACACGGTGGCACACTACTCTCTTACGTAGCTGCACGGCTCACGCAGACGTGCAACCATACGCGCGGATATTCGTCTTGACTCTTGCAGAAGTAGATGCACGTCAGGTCGAGAACTGTGCATTCCTCGTCTTCCAGACCGTTGTGACCCGGCCGAGTTGGAGGTAGGATTCCAGACCCCATCTCCATCAGTCCACTTTTTTCCTTTTTTTTTTTTCGGTCATCCTCAAGTCAACGCCTCCCTCCCTTCGATGCTCTCCCAGATACGATGGGAGCGTGTCCCAATTGTTTGTTTGTTTGTTTGTTTGTTTGTTTTGCATGAGAGGGTCTGGTCTGGCATCAGGCATTTTTGATCGTGGTCCGAGGCGACGGGCACTTCCGCTGCGCGTGATTGAAGATCGCTTGTTTCTTTTGAGAGTTTGATTGATGAGCGTGGTTTTTTTGCTCTTACGTATCCATTCATCTGTTACAGCAATTGGAACCACCTTTGTTGCTTTCTTTTTACAGCTCATGCGAGTGCTTGATGATTGTTTCCCGCTCTCGATCCTTTCTTTTTTCTTCTTCTTCTTCTTCTTCTTCTTCTTCTTCTTCTTCTTCTTCTTCCTCCTCGTGTCATCGGATATGACCTACATACTGACATGCACGACCAAGGGAAGGGGGGGTCTTGTGTTCGTGAATGGTTTGTGTCTTTGATGTCATGGCCTTTGATAACGGAGTGGGTATGCTAGTAAGATTGCTACATGCTTTGGGCGTGAGATAACTTAGCTTGATTGGCATGCATTGGGATATTGCTCTGGATCCAGGCGGTGGGAAAAGGAGGGATCCGCAGGTTGGTTCCCAGCTGGGTCTGTCTCTCAGGGGGTGTGGTGTGGGCTTCCGTGAATAGTTGCATTCTCGACGTGTCCTCTAGTCTTACTTTGTAGAACTCGGCGTCTTGGCATTTCGTTTGCAATGCCTTGATGCTGATTTTCTTTCTTTGGCGTCGTGTAATTATGGTCAAGCTTCGATAGCGTTGGTCCGACCAGTAGCGTCTTTGATCCTGGCTGTATGCATGTCTGTAATGCTCGGATTAAATACAGGGGGCCTCTGTTCTGGCATCCATCATCCATGGATCATGGATCATGGATACTTGATCGTCGTGTAGGTAATAGTAATGACAACCACCGTCGAGATAAGGTACAGTCTGTCGCCCGACTATTGCAGGCCGCGTCTTCTCCAGCAAAAGTGGTGATCTGCAATGACTCCTGAGATATACGGCCGAGATGGCTCCCGTCAAGTTCACGACGGCGCACAGTCACGATCGCCTCTTCCCCCGCCAGTTCTAAACCGACGGACGAGGAGGACTATCAAGTCTATAGCATGACTCTTTAGTTTTTAGAGTTAAATTGCGTCGTGCTGATCGAAATGGTTATTGTGACCAGGTGTCTGTCGTGATGATCGCTACCCTACGCCTCAACATGGAATCTGACTCGAAGGGTGTTGTGACTGCATATTCCCCTGTAAGCCTCATTGTATCTCTTGACTAGTATTCTAGTCAACGGTGTGGCTGTTCTGAGGGGGGGGGTATTCTCACCGAGATTACAGAGAGCTTGTTGACTTGGCGGATGATCGCAATGGTAGTGAGCGTAAGAGCAAGACTCACTGGACATTGAGAGCGAGAGGATAGGGGTTCAACAGTTTCGAGATTGAAAACATAGACTATCAACGCCAAGGCAAGAACTAGTATGACACATGGAGAATTATCGACGTTCGGGCTGACGATCTATCACCATCGACGAGTGTCGGGTTGTTGATTGTTGATCTCAATCACGTCTCCAAAAGAAGGCATCAGGCACAACGACAAAGAACCTATTAATCAATGGACGATGGCATCAAACTTAGATTGTAAAATAAAGTAGCGTAGCTATGGTTAACCTTATTTGGCCAACGCCATAGAAGATGAGTGTTGGGTGTCTACCAGGAGTGACAACGACATGGTCGGATAATATAGGGTAAGCGATGGGAGACGAAGAGGCTCTGGAATGAAGACGCAGACAGTCAACTATGAATGAGATACCGCTATTATTTGCGAGCTGCTGGATAGGGGCGATGATGTAAACACTGATGTACAAGATGCTTCCAGGATGACAACACCCTGAGGCTCAGTCGCCATATCTACGGCTATAGATAGACCATATATCACACACAAATATGTATATATATACATATAGTTATCAAGCAAGAGCTCGGATAAGATCAATCAGTGTGACTGACGGTGCATCGCTGTCGATATGTTGATTGTCTTTCCATAGTGACAACACCACGAAGCGCACAACGACAGGCATCCACAACCAGAAATAGATTAAATATCAAGTATAAATGCGTAGGGAGCCTGAAAAGAATGAGTTCGTACATGTATAATCTATAAATCAGTTAACATTGGACAACTGTCGATGAGTGCCAAGTGTGCTAACTAGCACGACAACACCACGAGGCCATCAAGACATGCATCTACGACCAATAATAGACATAACAACAAAGGAAAAGACAAAATAACTTGGTAAATATGAGCCCACATATATGTAGTTCCTATATCGGCTAACAATGCACAAGTGTCGATGAGTGTCAATTGACGCTCACCAGCCTGATAGTACCACGAGACCATCACAATATGGATCCATGACTAAAAATAGACAGAACAGTAAGGATCAGGCCTAAGAAGTCAATAAAAACGAGTTCATATACGTGTAATTTACCTATAGGCTAGCAATGGATAGCTATCGACAAGTGTCAAGTGTGCTCACCATCATGACAACATCACCAAACCCCATCACTACATGCATCTATGATCAACAAGAGATAGTACAATTCAAAGACACGGGCCTAAGGATTCAGCTGAAGAAAGCCCCAGCATATATAATTCATCGATTGGCTGACGGTGTACAACTGTCGATGAGCATCTACTGTTCTCACTCAAGTGACAACTTCAACAACCCTCATCACCATGTATATCTGCGACTACCAGTAGACCACACACCATATGCATAGGCCAAAAGAGCTAGAGAATGAGTTGATTCAAGTATAGACTACCAGAAAGGTCAATGTCATATCGCCATCGACGAGCGTTGAGTGTGCTCGTCACAGAGACAACACCATGAAGCATCACCATATCATACATCCACGACTACCAATGGAACACACAGAGAGAGCTAGATGGACGTAGCTAACGACCACGAACGAATGATTCATGAATTTATCACTGAACATCTACTAGGTGACTAATGTCCATGCTGCTAGGCATCTCACTCACAAGAAGACTTCACACTGAAGCACCACAAACAACTATTGAAATTCCAAAATACTTTTTTATGCTGTAGCTATCACTGCTACGAATTCTACCGCGAGTTTCATCTCAACTCATGAAGCCTAGATGGCTTCGTCTGTACCAATGGGCAAACTGCCGACTCGCCATTGATTGTTTGCTAGCTTGCTCAATGCAACAAGATGCCAGCCACACCACCAACGCCAATCATTATCGTCTCCCGCCTTCAAGGATCAGGATAGACCAGAGAAACCAACCAAAAAACACACAAATATCCTCCCGTTTTCCTTTTTTGACCTTGGGGTATCACATAGGTAATTGCGCGCAACTCTCAAAACTCCCCCTTCACCTACTTGCTGGAGTTGGGATCGGGGAATGCAAAGCCTGCCGGGAAGTTGGGCATGCCGTTGGGCAGGGTGCCAATGCCGAACGGGAATCCCGTCGACATGCCCTGGTTGTTGTCCCTGGGGCCGTCCCGGCGATCGTCCCGTCGGTGGTGGGCTCCGTTCTGGTTGCCGTTCTCTCGGCTCCGGCGCCATCGGGTGAGGTCATCATCCCGGTTGCGGGTCGACTTGGGTCCGTTGCTACCGCCCTTGTCGGTCTGCATGCGTCGGCTGATGGCCTTGGACGACACGCCCGCTCCAATCTCGATATCGGGCTCCTCCACGCACAGGCCTGTCTCGATGGGACGTCCACCACTGCCGCCGAAGGGGGCCGTCAGCATCCACTTGCGATCGGCCTCCGTCAGCTTGTGGATGGGGATAATGCTAATACCCGTCGAGTAGTCGCTGCAGTCTCGGGGACCAAAACCAACACCCCAGCGAGTCTCGGGAACTGTCAGCTCGAGTCATAGCGTCGGGAACGGGTAGATACTTACACGAAGGAGCAGGGTCTGGTTTCTCGACTCCTCGGTGCCCTCCTTGGCACTCTCGGCATCACGCCGTGTGAGCATCTTGACAAAGGCATGTCGCTTCTCCTTGTTGACGATGCAGGTTTGCACGGTGCCATAGCGGCTAAAGATGCTGCGCAATTCGGTTTCGGGGCAACTGATCCATGATTAGCAAATATAGTGTCCGACGCATCCAAGACTGGCATTGTACTCACTTTACTCCACCCACGAACAGGGTTCGACTGTAGACCTTGATATGTCCGGATGGAAGAGTCGGATCGTACTCAATCCACTTCTCGCCCTGGCTATGATCGTGAGGCGGGCTCGGACTTCGGCCACGGCGTCCGTGGGGGCTTCGCTGGCGGTAGTCGCCTCCACGTCGGTCATCATGACGGCCACGGTTGGGCGACTCATGTCCGTAGTCCATCCGGTCACGTCCATTGCGAGGCGAGCCTCGAGCGCCCCAGCCACGGTCCGGAGATCTTGATCGAGATCGGCCATGATATCTGGGAGGAGATCTTACACGGGCATAGTCTCGGTCACGTGATTCATCTGGCTTCCCCGATGGGCCACCCCATGCAGGTTGACCAGGAACATGAGAGTTCTGGGGCAGAGGGAGATGCTGCTGGCCCGGAGAGGCCGCTCCCGGTGCCGCTCCCGGGCCCGAGGTCATGCTCTGGATCAGGGCTGGAATCTTATCAAACGGGACGCCTTGATCAGCCAGCGCCTTGATCAAGAGAATCTGCTGCTGGGTGTTGGGATCAAGGCCCAGGCCAGAGGCCGAAGCACCGGGAATGGGCGCCCCGGGCACGGCCCCGCCAACTGGGTTGGGCGGATTACTCGCATTGTTGGGTAGAACACCTGGAAGGGCACTATGGCCCGGCATCTGCGGGAGGCCGAAAGGAAGAGACGGCACATTCACAGGCTGCGATGTCGGGGGATATGACACGGGC
>SSHR01000383.1:0-50213 GCA_006518225.1 Fusarium neocosmosporiellum | reverse complement strand
ATGTTATATAATTATATAATTATATATTATAATCTTAGTAACTTTTTTATAATCCTAAGGTAAGAAAAAGCGCTTACTTATTAATAATAATAAAGATTAATTAATTACTAAATAGATAAGGTAATTATAATATGTAAATAAATAAATATAAAATTCTATGGTTACACCAGTCTAATCTAACATCTAGTCTATCTTTCTATGAACGGAAATTATAGTTAATTGGGGACCCGGTAGTTTCCCTTTTTACTCCGCCTTCTTGGACGTCTTGGTACGGAGCTTCATCAGAACGTACACCAGAGCGTACGAGCTGATCGCAAAGATGACAACAATGGCCGCATCCCGCCAGCCATAGTAGTACTCCTTCAGGTTAAGAGTGCGGAGGTAGTCCTCACCCTTCGTGTATGAGCACACCTTGCACTCGGATGTTGCGTCCGGGTTGACGAGGTTGCTGATCATGCCCAGGCCCTGACCGAGGTAGTCCTCCAGGTACTCGCCGCAGGTCGTGCCGTTGGGAGGGTCGAAGCGCGCAAACTCTTTGTCGGAGCACTTGATGTCAGAGCCCCAGATGTCAAAGACAAGCATGCTGCCCATGAGGTAGTTGAAGGGGTTGAGCCAGTAGATCCAGTATCGCCAGAATGTCTGGATCTGCTGGTAGGGCACCAACACACCACAGAACGAGACAAGGATACCCAGGATGAGGGGGTTGACCAAGGAAGCAAAGACCTCGTTGGGCGCGTAGGCGGCGACAAACTGGCCGATACCCGTGTAGACAAACTCGTACATGAGCATGACAAAGAAGGTTGATCCAGCGCGCGAAGAGTCATTCGGGAAGCCAACCGTATAGTACCAGCAGACATAGTAGAAAACAGCGCAAAGTACAAGGTAGGGGACTTCAGAAACGATCAAGCCCGTCACAAAGGCGATCCACGAGTACATCTTAGACTTCTTCTCTCGAGTCTCAAAGATATCGCGGCGGTGGATGAACAGGGGCTGGAGCTGGGCCATGACACCAGGAGCGACAAAGATGAAGTTAAAAACGGTAAACAGCTTGAGCTGAAGCTCACCGACCGAAGATCCAATGTTCCAGAAGGTGAAACCGTTGAACAGGGCTGACGAAATGTGCAGGAGAATCTTGTTGTTGATGTAGTCGGTGTTGCGGTACAGAGACAGGTTCATGCGCTGGGTAACAAGCCTGATCTGCTCCCACAGACTGGTGGCAAACTCGTTTCCGTCATCAACAGTTCCGGGGGGCTTGGAAGCGGCTTCCGAGATGATGTGGTCAAGTTCCTTCTCGACAGCCTCGTGCTCAGGGGATGACAGCCAGACCTGGTTCCAGTCCTTGCCCTGGGACAAATGTCCAGAGACAACATCAATCATGTGTTCAGCAGGGTTGACGTCCGGAGGGCAAGGAGCGCCGTAGCGACCAAAGTACTCTCGAACAGTCTTGGCTTGTTCACCAATGTCTCCAAAGTAGACAGTCTTTCCGCCCTTGGCAAGCAGAAGGAGGGTGTCAAATTGAGCGAAGAGCTGGGCCGAAGGCTGATGGATCGTGACAAGAACAGCTTGGCCGACGCCAGCCAGCTTGCGCAAGAATCGGACAGTGTTGTAAGCAGACTGGCCATCTAGACCAGAAGTAGGCTCATCAAGGAAGATAAGAATGCTAGGCTTGGAAACCAGTTCGACACCGATGGTAACACGCTTGCGCTGCTCGACACTCAGACCAGCGCCGACCTCACCAATAAGAGTATCCGCAAGGTCGTGAAGTTCCAATAGATCAATAATGGTGTCCACATACTTGAGCTTCTCTTCACGGGGCGTGTCGCGGCTTTGTCGCAGAAGGGCAGAGAACCTGAGAGCCTCGCGAACAGTGGCAAAGGGCTCGTGGACATCCAGCTGTTCACAGTAACCGGCGGATCGCTGGAAGGAAACAGGCAGAGGACGACCGTCCACCATGATCGAGCCGTGAATAGTTCCTTCAGTCTTGCGCTGAGCCAGAACGTCCAAGAGGGTAGTTTTTCCAGCTCCAGAGGCTCCCATCAGGGCACCCAGCATGCCGGGCTTGACCCAACCCTGAACATTATCCAGCAAGGTGCGGTCTCCAGAAGGTGTCTTGACGGTGTATGTGAGGTTCTTCCAGGTAAAGACAGAGGTGTTGCGAACAAGGTCCTCTCGATCCGAGCTGCTGCCCGCATCGTCGGCGACAACACCATCTCGGTTGTTCACAGCCTTCTTCTCACTGACTTGTCCCTCCTCATCGGCCTGTCGCAGCGCAGCGGTGACGTGGGTATTTTCTCGGGGAATGAGCAGACTGGGACCATCCTCAGAAGCAGAATGCCACTTCGAGGTCGCGATAACCGTGAGGGCAACAAAGAGAGCCCACCACGCCCAGAGGATACCAAAGTTCCTCCACAAGTGAGAGTGACCATATGACAGAGACGCCAAGTAGTCATCACCAGTCACAAAGTTCTGGCCGGGTCGAGCTCCACCCACGCCAGCGCAGGCCTGATGGTCCGCATTGTTGAAGCTAGGTCCGCTGGGCACAAGGTTGGGCCCGACACAAGGGATGATCTTGTTGTGGAACTCATTGGAAAGAAGGGCGTCAAAGCCATAGGCCATGGGGTTGATCCAGAAGATCCAGACGAACCAAGGGTGCATCTGGGGCTTCTGAATCATGTAACCAGAGTAGATGATGGTTGCCGAGATGAGGAAACCGGAAACCTTGGAGGCACCATCAAAGGTACTGAATCCGGCACCAACAGCTCTGAAAAGGGCAGTAATACACTACAGAACCAAGTCAGTATTGGGAGCTTAGAGTATCAATGTTTCACTTACCATAGTGATAGCGACCAAGATAACCCAGAATGTGAAGAACGCTCCAGCAGTCGACGTCAGACCAACCATGAAGTACAGGATCACAGAGAAGGTCGAGACTTGGAACAGAATAACCGGAATATCAGCCGTGATCTGAGCGATACAGAACGCGGCAGGGTGGAAAAAGGCAAACGACTTGTGCTTGAGGAGCACCGGACGACCAGTGAAGGAGTCGGTAACCTCAGACATAGACAGGAGAGAGTTGAACAGGATGGCGAAGAAGCAGGCACCGGCCTTGATGAACAGCCCACCAGAAGTGTTGGGGGCGTCGTAGAACAGAGAACCGGCGATCAGGGCTTGGATGATGGTGGACACCTGCTTGATGATGAAGGTGGCCTTGTCTCCGAGCAGAATCTGATACTGGCGCTGGACACATGCCTTGACCTGCTGAACGAAGCCCACTGTCATGGGATCCTTGTCGGGCAGCTTTTTGTCCTTCTCTTGGCGAACACCCTCCTTGAAGAGCCTGGTCCTCTCCTTGGCGATATCCGTCGTTGGGTAGTCGTACTCGGCAATCATGCGCTGGTAAATGGGTGACTTTTCGTACTCGGCCCGAAGCATGTCCGCATTTCGCGGGAATCGGTTCTCAAACTCGGGGTGAACATCTCGCTCGGTTGGGACAGTGACACCAGTCAGGTAGTCAGCCACGTTGGCGCCATGGTGGCAGATAAATCCCATGCTCTCCATGAAAGGTCGAGCCTCCTTCAGAGGACCGTAGTAGACTTCCTTTCCTTCATCCAGCACCAAGACCTTGTCAAACAAGTCGTAGATACCGTTACCAGCTTGGTAGAGGGTGACGATGGAAGCCAGACCGAGGACATCAGTCATCGCTCGGATCGCCTTGGTGTACTCGAGAGCTCTGGATAAGGTTAGTACGTCAACGGATAAGAAATTGTTGCAGACTCACGTGCTGGCATCCAGACCGCGGGTAGAGTTGTCCCAGCAGAATACGGAGCCTCGAGTGGTCAAGGTCTCAATGATGGACACTCGCTTGCGCTCGCCACCAGAAACACCTCGGATGAAGGCGTTGCCGACCTTGGTGTCATGGGTGTGCTCAATACCCATGGATTGAAGAAGGAAGTCTCGCGTCTCAACCCTCATCTCTTCGGCAGATGTCACTCCGTCGGGGAGTTGGAAGGGTACCTTGAGCCGGGTCGCGAAATCCATCGTTTGTCCAACAGTGAGGGATGGGAAGAACAACTCCTCTTCTGTGTTCATCACAATTTGGCCTCTGTAGGTCTTGGCCTCATCGGCCGTCATGGATCCGTAATGAACATCGCCAGAAACAGAAGCGTAGCCTCGTCGCTTGTTGGCAATCATGTTGAGGAGTGTTGTGCATCCAGAGCCAGGTCGACCAAGAACGAGGAGCATCTCTCCGGGCTTGACGCATCCATGGCTGTTGTCGAGGATGGTCTTCAATGGCGGTTTGCGGCGGGACTCTTTGACAAGCTTCGGGATGTTGAATTGGGAGACGACGTTTTCGTGAATAGCAGCATCGGCCGTAACAACTTCGACGTTGAGGTTTTGCCAAGTGACACCAAGTTCGCGATCGGGAAATCCAGAAGACCTGTCACGTTCCTTGAAAGCGGCCACCTTGGGCTTCAAGGCCCAATCGGAATCATTGTGTTCGAGTTCATTCATAGGGGTCTTATCATAGACCGTCTGAGAGTCGCTGCCGTCGGAGTCCATGGTGAGTGTCTGGGCAATGGCCCTGTCCGTCCTAGCTAAGGATGCTAGCCGCAAACCCCCGTCGTACAATGTGCGAATGCCTTCAGGAGTTTGAAAAACAAAAGGCTACAAGTTTGACAAGGTTGAAACTACCATTTTCAGCAGAGAGGCCAAGGCGAGACTTTAAAAGAAAGGAGGTGCTGCGCAAAAAGTAATCAGGACCCATCATTCGGACGTGTTGGCTCAATGGTGACAACAACATGGAGAATAGCGGGCTTTCTCGGGAGTCCGACGGCAACTCAAGATTGACGAATAGAAGCATTCCATTTGCCGATTTCCGAATGAGCCTCAACTCGAGCGGATCCAATGGAGCCAATGGATCCACATGTCTCTGACACACTGCTTGACATCTTGGGACACTGCTCGCACTCGCAACGCTGTCGCCGCTTAGTCATGAGCCGAGATGGTGTTGGGATACGCGAAAAGCGACTCTAAAGACGCAATGAGGGAACAAACGCGGTCCGTGGCATCCGATTGAGATTTGAAATATGCAGTGGGATTTTCCACTCTGCTCGATAAGCATGTGCGTGTGGAGAGCGGAGAACGGACACCAACGTCAAGATAAAGGCGAGGAGCGATCAGACTCGTGAAAAGTCCGGGCACGGCGGAACAATTACAATGTCGGCCTTGGTAAGCAGCGAAGTCCGGGATGACGTAAATGCCAAGATGTGTCAAATGCCGTGGGTTTGCTTCGTATCTCAGCCCATTCGGCTCCGATTGACCGGGTTGACGAGAGGTTTCTGTGATGCGAACGGTGTTGGTCGGACAAGTTGCCAAAGCTCGATTCCGCTGAGTCAGCGGCAGTTTACGTTTATTTGAGTTTAGCAGGTCGCTCCTCCCACATGGAAAGCGGGCCAACTGCCGAAATTGTGGATCAATGCGGGAAGGTTAGCGCTGACGGGATCATGAGCTAGTCCCCTTTCGTCGAACCACCGCTGAGTCAGCGGAGGTTGGACGATCGATCCATTTCCCTCCTCCGCGTCACCACCCCCAGCTCTGCATCTTGAAACTCGTTTTGTTGGTCTCGGGCTTTCGCGCTCGGAGTTTCAGAAGACGTGTCCCGACTTACCGACGCCGTTGGGGACTGACACATAGCTATCACTCCCGCCGCCCTCTCTGGACTCGAGTTCGGCAAAAGCCAGCTTTGGGGCTCTTGGGCTTGTCTCCGTCCTGCATCTACTCGTTTGGTTGCCTGTGGCACAACCCAGCCTGGCAGCCACAAGATAGGAACCAAGCTTTTCTCTGAACCCGAACCATGCTTGCGTGCTGTCTCTGATTCAGTGCCGTCTCCGCCATGGTCCAGAAAAGGGCTTGTGATGCCTGTCATAAGAGAAAGGTACGTACCCGGAACCAACCCTCGGCTCACACCAGCTCTTTTATCCATAACCCTGGATATCCGGACCCTCTCTGTTCCCCATGATCGGACCGTCTCTTGGCACCCTTGGTGTTCGATCAGAAGAACATTCTCCCTTGTGGGGATGCCTTTCTATGGCTACTGACACTGGGCGGACGATACATAGATCCAATGCGATTCCACCGATGCCAAGACGCCCTGCAACTGGTGTCAACATCACGGCTTGGCTTGTACATTTAACCGGATTAGAGGCCGGAAGAAGAAGGCAAAGCCCAGGTGAGTGGTGTCGGCTCGGCCCATCAACATCCACCATAACTCGATAGAGCGGTGGGCAAACCCCCATTCGGCATGCTAACTCACCCCCAGAACCACTCAAAGCTCTGAACAAAGTCTCGCAAAGAGACTAGAGCGCATCGAAGATGCATTGGCTCAGACTTTTGCTCGTCAGCGTGGCACCGATACCTCATTAACATCAGTCCCCTCCAAGCCGTCAACTCCTACTTCCAGAAGTGTAACAACAACACCAGCGCCTCGCACTAGCTTGGATGAGACTACCAGGTCCTCGATAAGTCTAGGTGAACAGTTTGAAGCATTCGAGTCGCCATATGCACCACAATGTCTGCCTATCCCATCGACCCCTAGCGGCTTCACTAGCACGGTTTCATTCGGTCAGATTCACTACGGCGGCTGCCACTTTGGGCGGATCAGCCAGCATAATGGCATGCCAATACTTTCTGCCGAAGGTATGAAGTGGCTATCTTCAAGGACTGGCGAGGATGTTTCGTTTCAAAAGTTCCAACCCCTTTCCCCGCGGCAACGGCTATTCTCTTCCACATCCTCCGTCTCTCACTACTACAACTGCCCTTCCGACCTCTATGAGCTTCCCGATAGGAAGCTCATCGACAAAATTCTCCACGTATACCTCCACTCCGCCTTTCGACTTGTGTTTCCCGTCATCGACCGCGTCCTCTTTGAAGATACCCTTACCTTGGCATATGAGTCCTCGACCGAGCCCCTATCTCTTGACCAGATCAGTGCCAAATCTTGCGTTTATGCCTTCATCTCTATTATCTGCCTGTTCCAAGGCAGGGTGGCCGAGATTCCTTATCTCGACAGCGATGCCTGTGCTCAGAAGGCACACTACCTTTTGACAGATGCTTTTGAGGACACCAGCATTACGAGTCTTCAGGCTGTCTTTATGTTGGTATGTCTCACGAATATTTTGAGAATCCTTCACGTCGTACTAACTCTTTTGCTAGCATATGCATCAAACCTTCTCCGGGCACTTGCAATCCGCTGCTATGCTACACGCCATTGCTTGTCGCATCATATTCATACTTGGCGGGCACATATATACTCCCACCAAAGCCTATGGCACCGATGCCACTCGTGAAGAGCGCGAAACACGACAACTCCGAATGATGTTCTGGCTGTGCTATATCTTTGATAAAGACATTGCCTTACGAACCGGCCAGCCTCCTTTGATGTCTGATGACTACTGCGATCTCACCCTCCCTGAGGACTACATGAGTTGCTATTTCTACCTACCAGATCTGGATGAGAACCTTACATCACCATCCTTCAACAATGAAAAGCTTATGCCTCATCTTCCAGGAGATCCCCGCCTAAGCCACCTCAAGGACAAAACAAGTCGTCTCCTCTACTCGGCACAAGCTGCTAAGAAGTCAGATGCGGAACTGCTACGCGATATCCGTGAGCTTGATGAGGAACTCGAGGCTTGGCGGCTATCAATCCCACCAGACTTTCGGCCTGCGCTTTCGATAACTGAGAAATCTAAAGTGACGCTTGCGGGAATGCAGCTTCCCCGGAGCATGCGGCATATCACGTTGCATCTGGAATATCACCATCTTATGACTGCTATCCACCGTGCCAGTGGGCGATGTTGTGGCATGTCATCCGAAAACAACTCGGAGGATGGGGAATGGAAGGGAGGCATACAGTCTAGTATCGCCCTCTCATTAGAGGCGAGCCGCTCCACACTCGTGTACTTGAGGGCGGCCATCGACGGACTTGCAGGCGAAGCATTCTGGTAAGTCCCCCACAATAGCTGAGGTTACAGTCACTGACATGTATTCACAGGGTCGTCGTCTTTTATCCCACGGCTGCGATGATGAGTTTGTTTTTCAACCTTCTCATGAACCCGCTCGAGGAACAGGCCCAGGCAGATCTGGAACTTCTCAGCTCCGCCGCAGGTTTAGTCAGGCAGCTGCCAGTGAGGCGGCTTACTCCTCACGAGCTTACATACATGAAGCTGGTCAATGATTTTGTAACTGAGCTGATCCGGCTTTGCAAATGCGCCATTGCAAAAGCCACCAAGGAGCGGGAACAGAGGAACCGCGAAATGGAGTTGATGAGTATCTAATGAGCGGGTTTTGGGAGGCACATTGTTTAGCGTGACAATCTTTCGGCGGGTTTACATGGCTCACTATGCATTTCTAGATTTTCTCGTTCGGGGGCTTTCTTCTTAGAGGCTATTAGACATAGGATATGGAAGGGGTTTGCTTCAAGGAAGGTTATAATTAGATTACTGTTACATTCATCTCTGTAGCCTTGTGACCGACGAACCTGTGGGGCCGGATTCCTTGTCGCTCGAGATAAAGGGTACCTGCCTTTCCGTGGAGCTGTCCCTGCAATGTAAGTAGCCACTAACAGCTGCTAGTATTCATCCTTGTTGACGTGAAAGTTTTCCAACTCGTTGACTGCCCAAGAGACATGGGCGCTCTTCTCCGGCCCGGATATCATCAGAGCAAAGGACCGTGATATTATTGACATACATATATAGGAGATCTATTCACTTGTACCGGAGTTCCACATTTTGTTGGAGGAAGAATAGTTCCTAGAAAACGTTTAAGCTCTAGGGTACGGCAAGATGATCATTACTCGCACCGATCAACATCGCTCGTTGACAGCTGACATCCATCACGTTACCGAGTGATGGATGTCTCGTTTAATTCTACGCTGATTTTATTAGGGAAGTGATATCACATGCTGATATGTAGGTATGCTACACAACAATCATTCAAGAAAGGCCTAATTGATCGGCCACTCATGTTGCAAGTTAAAATAGATAAATAAGCGTCGATTCGGGGTATCCAGAGTAACGCTGACTACCTAGGGTGTCTATTTAGCACAGCGAGAGTAAACCTGCAAAATATCTACTGACAAGGCCACCAAGATCCCCTATTACTGGAAATACAAGGTGTTGGTGTCGTCATGAATGATGGTGACTTCGTTGACCTCGCGCGCAACAAAGTCAACAGCCAGGCTGCTTCCAACTGCCTCAACCTTGACCAGATCTCCAACCTCGTAGCTTGACCCAAAGGCAACATAGTAGACAGCCTTGGGCTGAATCTGGTACGTCACATTGGGCATTGGGTGGAACGTGGCCATGGCAGTGCCAATATCGCCATCTTTGGAGGAAGCAACGCCAATGAGCAGATTGTCTTGGGAGAATAGAATTAGTATTCTAGTTATGGCAGAGATGGGGAAATGACCTACTGGCTTTGGCGTCGGGGAGTATGAAGATGTTTTCGGGCTTGCAGGTAGTATCGAACTGGAAGTTCCCAATCTTGCCATTTCCAGGTGTCTTGACCTCGCCAAGGTCGCAGGCCTTCCGCTTATGGACGATCAAGGGCACGGTAGAGCCCAGGGTTACCTTGCCACCCAGCGACTGACCAACTTGGGTCGGAACCGTCTTGCTGACGGTGACAGTTCCGTCTGGTCCCGAACTGGTATCGATTTTCCCGCAGATGGCAAAGTATTCGGAAGAAACTTTGAAGGTGGCACTGCCCTGGTCTGGAGTGTACTCGGCCGTCTTCATGATGTTGCTCCAGAGACAGTGGGGCGTTCATTGAAAAAGCAGTAGTTCTAGGGTTGGCCGCTCAATTTCTGAGTTTGAATAGCGGGATTACGGGGGGGAAGACTTGTGAGACTGATGAAGAGTGAGTTGTTGAAGATGGTGATGAGGTGGGATCGATTTGGTCGGGGGTTGGAGGAGAGCCTTAAATAATTGGACGATCAAGCCGTTGTCGGTTTATCATGTCTATACGATCCATGGATCAACAGTGCCGTCAAGTTGCTCGTCTTGCTCGGCGGTTACAATATTGTGGCTGACCAGATGAAACTGAACTGGATCCATTTTGGGAAACGCCACAAACAACTCCTGCATGTACGTCGAGGCCCCGACAGGCCGCTCGACGTTCTAGCCTCAGCTGCGCCCCTTGTACTCCCTAGCGTAATTCTCGTCCAATATCTTCTAGATCACACCCTTCTTGACCTTTCTTCAGCTTGCCCCTATCATCCTTCACCCACAGAATCCAGATCCCAGCCATGTTGCTCGAGACAAGTGACCGCAGCGAGACGTATTCCTTTACCATTTACAACAGGTCAGACCAGAGACAGAGCTACACTCTTTTTAGTAAGGCCCCAAATGTCGAGCCAGTAGTTGAGCACATTACTTCTCATGCAATACTCGTCGCCAGAGGCATCCCTCCAGGGGACGGCATCGCTACCTTTGTCATTCAGAGCAATAGCTTCTACGCCATCTGCGGCAGCATGTACCAGGATGAAGCTGCACAAATGTACACCCTGGATCGAAAGCCAGTGAGGCTCGGTACAGGGACTGGTGTGGACGCTAAAGCCGGCACCACGTGCGTCCTCAAAGCATCCCCCGATAACCCTTGCTGTGGCTCATTGGAAGTGGTTGAACGGGGTGAGGGTAAACGCGGAGCTTTCTGCCTTAAAACAGAAGTCTTTTCTTACAAAGAGGCTAAGAGTAGTGAGTCTGAACGGGGCGATACTCGTTGATGCAAGCTAACCAATATCGAACAGGCGGGTACACCATCGCTCTTGGGCTTAGTACTGCCCCGAACGCTTACGTCGGCGTTCACGCGTCCTTCATTCCATCCCCCAGGACGACTTACCAAATCACCCCCAGCAAAGTCTATTACCTTGCATCATCGGTGCTTAGAGCCAACGAGGTCAAACCGGAAGAAATTGACCTATCTAAAGCTCTCCAAGTTGACTTCTCCACGGCGCCTCTCGACGTGCAAATCATTCACGACAACGAGAACAATTTGTCGATTTTTAGCGACGTACCGTCTCTGACACCCAAACTCTGAAGAAAGTTCCAGACCTGGGTTCTTTTCAAGGTCTTGCCGTCTTTCATGAGGGTAGTCACGGCCTGGCGCGCGTCTTGAATGTCTTGGAGTTGCCGCTCGGGTGCTCTATTGGTAGAACTGGTCGTGGGCACCGCCCTCTTTGATTATTCCTTGGGGAAGACTTTCCACTGCTTTAGTGTTTTCGGTGTTGATATGTTGCTATCTTTTGTCTAAATATTCGGAACAGCCTTTGAGACATGGCGCAGCAAACCTACTCAACTTGGCTGCAATTCCAGCTTGGTTCTTTCGAGACCTCACGTGTGAACTGACTACAGAACGATAGGTTCGGGTCATTTTCTGTTTTGAGGTCGTCGCCCTTGCGACAAGTATCCAGTGCTGTGCAGTAGTTTATGCATGAAGCGCCTTAAAGTCATGTCGCACATTCAGCTGGTCACCCTTTCCGTGAGCTTGGCTTGATACAGGCCCTCTATGGTGCCTATTGTAACCATGGCCCACGAGTGATACTGGTGCATATGCAGAATGGGAATGCCTCGACCGCGGTTAGCGAGTGGCGCAGCCATTTTCGAGGCCTGTCCGTTCGCACTTGCGGTAGAAACTATTGGAAATAGTTCTTGCAGTGGTCTAGATCGCGCCGAGCCGCGCGGGGTCTCCCGGCTTGCGGGGTATCTCGTCTTCGCTATACTATATTGAGATATTTTGGCATTGGGATCCCACTTGTCTCTTGGAGTGATGAACCTTTATTGGATATCTCTCAACGGCTTGTGACGTGATGCCTCAAAAGACCATCGATAGTTTTGTACGAGCTGACTTCCACCACGTACCAAGCGTGGTATGGCCAGGACTCGGAGGCGAGCTGAGGTCAAACACCGAGAAAAGTGTGAACAGTTCAGCGAAAGCATACGCGCCATCAAGGACCAATCTTGTAGGGCTACCACGCCACAGCCGTTCCGTGGGCTAATTTTGTACGTCGTCGAATCAGTGCTGGGCTCCTCTGATCAGAACGTACCGTATCACTGAGCCAGAGCTTTTGTGAGGCGCTCCGCAGTTCACAAAGTCATTCATCATTGTACTTATGGCGGCCGCATCGTGCTGAGTATTTTCAACATTACTTCCTACTTCTTACTATCAATCATTTCTTCTTGGGACTCCTTCAAAGCCTTTGGCGGCAAACTGGGCCCAACATTTTTGAAACCTCACTCTGACTTAAAAGAGCACCATGAATACAATGCATCTACTCTTCTTTCTACCAATGGACTGAGAATTTGACATAGTCCCTAGAAGGTCACGAGCTGGCGGCATGCCCACCCACAAGGCGCAAGATGCCGTGAGGTTGCCAGGGGCACGGCTTAGCGTTTTGAACTGCATTGTGGAGAAATGATAATAATATAGTCAACATAGAACTCGCTCTAATTGTATAAAATACAACTAGAGGCGCTTAGAAGGGAACAATGTTCGCTGCCCAGAACAGCTCGCCTCGAGCATAGTTCTCGGTTAGAGGCTCGATGTTATCGATAGAGCATGCTTTAGCAGCAGGTTTGCCATTGAATCTGGCGTCAAGCCAGGCTTCGATATCAGCACGAGCTGACTCGAGAACTTGGCCATGGCCCATCTCGGGATACAGCTTGGCATGAATCGGGCTCTTGGGATAGGACGAGCAAGTAAGATTGAAATCCTCCATCGTCAGCGACGCAGGCGTGATGATGTCGTTGACGCCCTGAATGACAAGAAGAGGTGCAGCAAGGGGATGCGGGCCTTGACCGTTGTACCGGACGGCCCATTCATTGGTGGCTGGATGCTGGAGCCAGCTGGTATTCTTGAAGAGTTGGTCAGGGCTGAGGGTGCCAACAGCAGCAAAGCCAGTTTGGAAGCACGAGTTGTCGAGGACTTGAAGTCGTTGCTGAGTAACATCTGCGAGATAGTCCTCAACCTTGATCTGCTCGGGAAAAGGCCAGCAAGGGACTGAAGAAAATAGACGGAGAATGGGCCTCCACCGGTTCCCGTCTCCTTCCACGAGAGTGGAATCAGCTTTTGAGGCCGCAGAGCAGGGGCAGCAGCTACAGCTCCGATGAATTCGCCAGCTTTGAGAAGACGCTCCTCGCCTTTTCGAGCAAGGCGCTCAGCGGTACGCCAAGCAGTCATCCCTCCCTCACTATGACCAAAGACGGCCCATTTGCGGCTCAAGTAGCTTCCGATGGCCTTTCTGGCGGCAACGACCGAATATGCGACATCGGCTGCGTGCAGGAAGCCAGCCTCATACATGAATCCTTGGGGAATGTCGGATCCCTGGCCAGAGTAGTCGGGAGCAATGACGGCGTAACCAGACTCGGCCAAGATAAAAGACGCCTTCCAGTCGTAGTAGAGGCCCCTATTGTTGGTTGTCGAACAGAGGCGGCTACGCCCGGCCGTACCATGCGTCCAGACGATAGTCCGAAGCTTCTGAGGCTCCCCAGGGGTCGAGAGCGACCTATGGAACGGGAGCAAAGCCCAAGCTGTCGCCGGGATAGTGCTATTGTCGAGATCTTCAGTGGCGTACATGAAGCGGTAAAGACTCAGGCTGGCGGGGATGGTCCAGTTCTTGCTGAGCTGCTCAGCGGGCACAGCTTCCCAGCGGAGAACATCGCCTGGTTTCGCCGACGAGATATTCGCCGGGGTGTCGTAGAAGGGGTCGCTGACAATGTCGCTCACCCACAGCTTGGACTCGGACTCGTAGGTTGACTGGATGGCTGCTTGACAAGCGGCATCGCAACCCTTCTGGCAGGTGGTGTCGCAGATGCTTTGCTGAGCGCAAGCCGCTCCAAGGAGACCAATCAAAGAGAGGATATAACGCATTTTGAGAGAAGGATTCAGTCAAGATGAAGTTGAGACGGCCCCAAGATGGCTGGCCAGGTGCGTTAAACACGGAACAGACCGAGCCTTTATATAGGCGCGCTCTCGTTGAAAGCTGATATGCAATCGCATGACCCTTACTTACCGTTCCGCGAGAACCGAAGCGAGGGGTTTCAAACGGGCCAATTTTGGAAAGTGGTTATCCCTTGTCAATTCCATCAGGGTCTGTATACAGCAATGCAGTCCGAGGGAGCAGATGATGTGCGTTGACGACCCAATGGTTCGACCCCCTAGAGCAACAACTGTCAAAATAAAGTCTAATAAGCATATGCCGTGGAGACTTGCCGATGATTCTAGAGTTCCAACCATAGGCGGAACATGGATTTTGATACTATAGTTGATCATGGTGAACAAGTCGGGGGCGCATACAGATGCCTATTCAGGCAGGTGTTGCCGCCGACCCATCAGCTTTGGGCTAATTGACCGAGGTGAGGGCCTGGCGGGGGGCATCTTGAGTTGCGTTCGTCTATACCGAGGTGTACTTCACTCATCGGAACTCCTTGTATCAAGTAAAGCTGGATTCTCGGAAGCTTCGTTGGGACATTCCGGGAGCTTGTCCATCAGGCCGCCGATAGTTATGTCAAGGGCCTTCAGGAGTAAGGGATCTTTTAGCTGCTGCTCGAAGCAAAGATCTACACCAATGATAACACGATGACCCCTGTCTCAAATCACTTTCGACATTTGGCTACTTCAATCATATAGGTAATTTGCTCGTTTACTTGCTACCATGGCTATATGCAGATGGCAAAGGCCCCATCATCCCCTCCACCTCCTGATTCCTAGCTTCAACACTGGGAGCCGTCACCGAATTCAACCTTTCAGCGGCGGCTTCGCAATTCTTGAACTGCTCAAGGACGTTCAATCTTGACCTGGAAGCCATCACCCGACTTGGTCACTTCGAAAGAAGTAGAGGTGCGCGGTTTGAGAGTCTTGACAATCGAGAGGCCAGGTGCGGTAAAGGTGTATCTGACATCCCGTCCGTTGGCAGGACCGCTGTGGTAGAACTGGACTCGGTACTTATTGTTGCTGAGGTTGGTTACCACAAACTGGTAGTCGACGGTGCCACGGCCGACCGAGTCCGCAGGCCACCCGAAGGTCTCACTACCATCCTCCCATCGAGGAGCGAGGTGTCTCTTTTCGAGGTGTTGATTCGAGGGCAGGGCGGCGTTGCTGCGAGCCTCGATATCATGGCCGCGGGCAACAATGGCAGCGCTGCCCTGGCTGTCGATAGCAGCCGCTGCCGAGAAGGCGGCGAGGGTAAGGGCGCTGAGAAGAGAAACAGGCCGCATAATGCTGGTAGTTTAAAAGAGATTTGTTTATCTGTACTTGAAGGGAGAATAATGAGGTTGATGATGATGCTGCTGTCTCATGGAAGGGTCACATTGGTCTTATACCTGATTTCAGTGACAGTCGCTCTCCGTCATGCCTCATGGAAAGATTCAGCCAAATATATTATTCCGTAATTCCAAGTATTTCCCACATATCGGGCCCGTATCTCAGCATATTCATGCATAATACCGGCCTCTTAACACATCGCCACGTAACATTGTGCCCATTTCTACACTGACGCAATCAAGAGAATGCAACTCAAGACGGCGATTGCACCAGTATATCGAGAAATGATGCGCTAATTTTGCCATTTGTGTTCGTCTGAGGTGCCACTGGGGACATGGTTTGTCACCTCAGGGGTTGAAACGAGCATTGGCATGAAGGGGGACTGAACCTTGATGTGCGATGATTTTCTGCAAATAACTTGGCTTTCCAACGTATTACTTCTTTAATATCGGAATAAGTAAATGCTTTGCGTTGCGATAGCGTTCTATGCCAGGAGGACTTTGTGTCGTTGCGTGTTGAAAACTGTACTTGCTCCGATGGCCAACTGTTGAACTCCTTCGCGAGGGAAATAGATACGTTAAATATTAGACATATGTTGCGGTACATTCAAAGCATTATCTAGGATCATATTTCCTAAACTCTTTGCCTATGATATTTAGTACTATTCTTATGGATTACGTTACACAAGAACATCAATAAATCCAGACGTTTCTGGCATTCTGCTTGTCCTCCCTCACGGGCCATGCATGCATTATTGATAATAGCCACAGCCCAAATAATTCAAGCTATTCAAATGGTGCTATCTGTAGCCATTGGTCCAATGACATTGGAAGATGTGTGGTAGTTCTTTAGGCCCGGTCAGGTGGGGTATCACGGCTCCGTTATGCCGGCTGTATCACACGGCTCCGCACCTGGGGCATCGGAGCCGCTCCCGCTCATGTGCTTCCGGAACCGGAGCTAAAAGATGACGGCAGGCAACCACTTTGGATGGCGTACTTCATAGAGAGAACAGAATGATGGCTTTTATATAGACGTGAGCTACTCGTTCAGTACATGTAGAGACGGGCAATATTGTTTTTTCTGGCATTCTCTAGCATGAAACCCCTATACCAGCCCTCTACTTCACATAATCCGGGAAGCCCTCAAAGTTTTAGGTGGTCTTAGTGCAGCCCATCTCAGGGTTGCTATGTAGCTGCGTGGGTGTGGTGCGGAGCCGCAATTGCAACCTAGTTTTGGCGCTATGAATGCCACTTTGAGGAGCATCTGGGGAAGGGGTTAGTAGAGGTTACCCCGGATTGTCGAGCTCCTGAGCGTGGGGTAGGGCTGAGATGGGCCGCCCCAAAGTGTTGCAATTGAACGTCTGGAACCTCGAGAAATGCGTCAAGTCACAATGCAGGCCCCCATGGCCTGTCTCTGTCACCAGGTCTCGCGTACACCAACTCAAGGCTTGGGGCAGGATGATTCTCTTCGATGTGTATCATTGATTTGGCTAGGACTTCTACACATGCGCGCCCGAAGCCTTACTCAAGTCTCGTTCGGTCTATCAGGGTCGGGGCCGTAGTGTCTGGGGTCATAAGTAGAGCACAGGGGAGGCAGAGTGCCTTTGCAATCATACCCGTGGAGGATCTTTTCTATTAGAAGCTTAGTGTTGAAAGAAGGCGGCCTTTCATGTAGTACTCGGTGGTTCTTGGACTTGAACCCCTGCGGGATGTGCGGATCCGAGTATCACGTTGAGATGAAGATGACGAGTTCTCGCCCAGTTACCTCCCTTATCAACTCAATGGGGAATCTGGAGGACTTTGTATGAACACAAAAATTCATTGTGTAGGGCTGGAGCATGCATAAATAGGCACCCAATGCGACTTCTTCAACCGTCTATGTGGCCAGAGACATACGACTTCCCCTTCTCCAATCAAGTAATAAGCATTCGCTCTCTTCGCAACCATGGCTCAGACACCCAAGAAATACGGAGTCGTCCTCTATGAGGGCTTCCAACTCATCGATGTCTGTGGTCCAATCGACGTTCTCAATGTTCTCACTACCCACGTCGAGGGCATTTCCCTGTCAGTCATCTCAGAGAGCCTGAAACCTACGTCAACCTTCCCCAAGACCTGGCCAGACAAGATGGGAATGCCTCCGTTCACCACTTCTCAGCTGATCACACCTACCCACACTTTTGAGACGGCTCCTCAGCTCGACGTTCTCATCATCCCCGGTGGAATGGGCTGCTTTGATCCTGATCCCAACAACGTTGGGCAGCCCAACTCGGCAGTCGTGAACCCAATTATCAAGTTCATCCAAAAGCAGTACCCCGGTCTCAAGTACCTTGTGACCGTGTGCACCGGGTCCGGCATCACCTCGCTGTCTGGGTTTCTGGATGGCAAGAAAGCTACGACGTTCAAGGGGGCTTGGAAGGTGATTCCTGCCTGGCGCCCTCAAGTCGAATGGGTTCCAAGTGCTCGATGGGTAGTTGACGGAAACATCTGGACCTCTTCCGGGGTGTGCTCGGGAATTGACCTCATGTTTGGGTTTGTCAAGGAGGTCTATGGGGAAAAGATTGCGCAGGACATTGCTGTTTGGATGGAGTATCAGAGACATGAGGATCCAACTATTGACCCTTTTGGTATCGAGGGATAAGGCCAAATGGCGAGTGAGATCAAGTGCCGAGTTTCGAGGGATGAGGTTGCAATATGTAGAGACGCTATATCTCAACGAAATCATACAAATGCGCCCACAAGAGTTATCCACCCCTTTCCACAAATCGAAGCATTGAGCCAATCGTTTACTTGGCATCAACTAAGCCTAATTGGCGTTTCTCACCACCACGATATCCATTATAGCCATTTGTCATTTATCAAGATTGAATGTTATTCTCCTTGGTATTATCATGATATTCAACACTCTCAATGCAATAAAAGATATCTTTGTAAACGAACGCATCTTGATATGACCATAGACCCAAGCAGCTGGCTCACTGTCTGTAATCTTACATGCATAAAACTGCAGAAAACCCCTCATCTTTCGTGTCTCTATCAGAACCAATCCTTCGTTCACAATGAGGTTGATATCGGCCAAGGAGTTCACAAAAGACGGAAAAATCCGCTTCAAGGAGTTCTACCGCAACAGCATACCGACCTACGCGATTCTCTCGCACACCTGGGAAGATGGCGAGGAGGTCACCTATGAGGACTGCAGGTCCCCAGTCGCCATGGATAAGAAAGGCTACAAGAAGATCCAAAATACATGTAGACTCGCGATAGGCGATGGCATCGAATACGTGTGGATCGATACATGCTGCATCGACAAGTCAAGCAGCGCCGAGTTGACCGAGGCGATAAACTCCATGTACCAGTGGTACCAGCAGGCCAAGGTTTGCTACGCCTATCTATCAGATTTGCAAGGTGGAAACTTGAAAGACTGTCGATGGTTCAGTCGCGGTTGGACCTTGCAAGAGCTCATTGCGCCGAGGGTTGTCCAGTTCTTTGATCGTTCTTGGAACAATGCTGGCGACAAGATGAGCCTCCTCAAGCAGCTCTCGGCAGTAACCAACATCGACGCCGGCATACTGAGTCACCGATTTCCGCTTTCTTCAGCATGCGTTGCGAAGAGATTCTCTTGGGCTGCCAAAAGAAGGACAACCCGAGATGAAGACCTGGCTTATTGCCTCCTGGGAATCTTCAACATCAACATGCCTATGCTCTATGGGGAGGGACGCAAGGCGTTTACACGGCTGCAGGAGGAGATTATCAGGACTACCAACGATCTCAGCATCTTTGCCTGGAACTGGCGCGGCGGCTGGGATGGACGCCGTTATCTCAGTTTCCTTGCTGAGGGTCCAGAGGACTTTACTTGGTGTTCGGACCTGACACTGACGACAGACCCATTGGTCAATGGATACGAAATGGCCATCACCAACAAAGGGGTTCATATCCAAGGTCCTCACTGGGCCTCGGAGTACGATGGTGGCGCTATCGGATATTCTCTCTCACTCGAATGCCACCACAAGGACGAGCCTCACCAACCTATCCGCATCCCCATGCGCAAGGCTGGACCAAACGTTTTCGTGAGACCGGCCAGGAGGGACGTGAGCCTCGGCATCATCAGTTCCTATCCGATAAACTCCAAGTCCTTTACTCTGCTCACGAGGTCGCCACACGAGCACCTGACGTATGGAAGGCTGGTCTCCATCTCCCGTCACGTCGCTGTCACCTTCGAGTTTCCGTCTGACGTCCCAAGACTGGGCGTGCACGGAATACCGCAGAAGCATTGGGATGTAGAGGACTCTGTCTTTTTCAGTTCCGACAGCGAGATGCGACGTTGGGGTTGCGTCTGGTCGTCAGAGATGGGCGGCGAGGTGCTGGTATGCTTCTGGCACAAGTTGGACAACGAGTGGGAGTTCCAAGGAACCATATTCGACTCGGCCAATGAGGGCATGGATGAGTTGATGCAGGACTTGCTCGTTTTCGCCGAGGCTCTCGACTATCCTGCTGAAGTTGTCGAGGGCGTGCTGAGACGCCATAGGGTCAGACTGGGCCAAAAGTCGATCCAGGTCAGGTATGACGGGAAGAAGTTCAAGGTTTATTTCCAAGTCGAGCGTGATGATGACCACAGAATATGTTTTGGGCCTCACTTTAAAGTCAAGGTATCAAGGGTGCCGATAGACTAGGGACAGTTCTATTATCAAGTTTATCGATGCAATAGCTTTACTTCAGGTATCATCTCGAACAGTATGCAGCCTCACGGTATCCGAGCGCCTACTAGAACCCTCATGTCTCCAGCCACGAGGTAAATAATGCCTTCTGTCAACCTCGCAGGCTCCCTCCTGTTCGCTCTGAGATTAGTGGTTTCAATAGCGCGCCTCATTGTCTTGCTGGTGGACGCAACCACGCCCTTCAACCGAACTCATTAAGCACCAATCGCCGGCCTCTCTTCTTTCTCAATGTCCCCGCTTCGTATCCTTCACCAGAATGTCTTCCAAGAGCACCGAGTGCTCTCTGAACACCACAGAATGCATCCTCAAGACGGTGGTCAGCATCCTCAGCGAGATCCAAAATGAAAATAGCGAGTACAACTGGGACCCTCTCAGCTTCGCTGCCACAGCCGTTATTGGCGTGATTGCCCTCTTCTTCGCGGCGCTGACTATCGGCCAGGGCCTCTTAGCAGCCGGGCCTGGGCGAACCAAGTCTGGCGCCTATGCCATCGGCCCATGGTCGCGTCTCAACGATGGCAAGTTTGACTGGGTCGAGATGAGATATCGAACCGTCTCACGGACTCCAGTCCTTCTCTCCAAAGCGGTATTGGAACCATCGTGGAGTCAATTAGATTATCTCCGGCATCAACGCGCACACCATGTTCCCCTCGCGAAAGCGCTAGTAGCACTTGAAGACCCCAAGCACCTCAAAAAGAGACATGACGACTATTTTCCAGCGACTTGGCTTGCCCTTCTAACAGCAATGGATTTGGACGAGACAAGACTATGGGGAAGCAAGTCCACAGGAGCCGATTATATTCCATCCGACTTCTCAACAGTCCTGGCATACGGCTCCATACGATTTGTCGTCACTCTCACCATCATCTTTGCAAGGGGATATGCCCGCCTCATCATCGATCCAGAATCCAAACTCCCGCGGGTGCAAGGCGTCGGATTCAACCTCACCTTTCGCCAGCATCCGCTCTTAGGTGCCGTGGGGCTCTTTGAAAGACACGAAGCCGAACTCTCGCCAACTTCTCAGGGGTTGGGTGAAGTACGAAGTTTGATACTCTACGCCAACGGATACATGGAAGTCCCAGTGGTCGAGACTGAAGAGGCAATGAACCAACGAGGGTCAATCATGATGACCTGTGCAAGAGAACTCGATTGGAACTATGTTCACTTCGAACTGAGCATGATGTTTCTAAAGAGAGCCGAAGCAGCATGTCTTTGCAACGATCAGAACGCACCTCCGAGTCAGCGCTGCTGCGGGCTATTACCGGCATCGTGGCCTTCATCCTGCGGGCTCCTGCGGCAACTGCTCGATGAGAACTTGGTTAACTTCAACATTGCAAGATGGGGTCCCTTGTATCCTCTAATAGCGGATCGACCACGTTTCCTACCACTCCTATTCCCCCGCACAAAGTCTCGGTTCCGCGACAAGCTGGATACTCTGTTCCTACAAAGCCGATTTTGGGCCACGAAGGCTTAAGCCTACCTGGAACTCTCTCCTGACCAACCTGACGACGTTTCTAGAGATCAGAGCTGTTTAGTGGAACGGGCAACTTCTTGGGCGACGACAGTAACGAATGGCCCAGTGATGGACCTCGATTTAAGCCCAAGAGCTTGGGCACTGGCGTCTAATTACCTTGAAAGACCATTATCCGCGATCGATGGCGATCGTTTGGAGGGGGTGGCAGCAAAAACTACACTAGAATTTGAAATCGTCGCGATCGACGCTTGGCTCAGGCAGGCAGGGCCCCTCGTTCTCTGCCGGCAGATGACTCTGGGTATCCTGGGTCACGCCATACAAGAAGTCATGCTCAACGCCAACCCGGGCACTACAGAAAGTACTATTGTCCAGGATCACTTCATGTTTCTTGCATTACATGAGAAACTCCAACGGTTCCTCCACGCCGTTGGGGACCCAAACCTGAAAGCTTGTCTCTTCCACGGGGTGGTTCCAGCCGATGCAGAGAGTTTCGGTCGAGCCAAGGAGGGAACCAGTGAGCTTCTGTCCAAGATAAAAGATCTCTGGGAAACTGAAGAAATCCAGGAGAATGTAAATGAGGACCAAGACAAGGGCGAGCCATGGTGGCATCCGGTTTGGAAACTGACCAACACAAGTCAACACCCTCTCGACGACTTGCTCATATACCGGGCAGTCTTGATTTCCTTGCTGTATTCGTTATCTATTGATAGTAGCCACTTGCTTGAGGAGGACTCATATGGGCTGGTTGTCCCGATCATGTAAGACATCAGTCATAGGAGGTTGATGTAGAGCGAATCAGCAATTGAGAACAGCAATTATGTAAAAGAGTATCATAAATTCGTATACCTAGAAACCACGGAGGCTCCTAATCAGCTAGTCATGTCTATGAAGAGAATCTTATATACTCAGCGCTATCATCCCTTCGTATACGTGGATAGCCGTATCATTCACATCTGCCACCAACATGGTATCCCAAAGTCATTGATTCATCAACGCATTCGAAAATCCCAAGCTTAGCTACCGACGGCATAGGGAGTGAAGACGGAGCAACTTCCGACATCACCAGTGCCGCCCAATCGCCAGTAGACACCACAGTCAAAGTTGGTGCTTCCGCGGGAGCCCTGGCACGTCAGGGGGCAAGAACCGTCGCTCCTCTGCGTGACGCTGCAGGTCACATCCTGCAAGGTGGCGCCCTGTCGGCCGAACCACACGTACGAGCTGGAGCCGCCTACGTTGGGGTCGGTCTGGGCCTTAGAGCCTGCCATTGCGCCATTGTTGACCTTGAGCTTGCCGTCGATGGCTAGGTTGAAGTTGAGCGTGGTTCCGGAGAAGCTGTCGTCGCCGACTGAGCCGTCGCCCATGTCGCGGAACGGGCGGCCGTTGTTCCATCCTCCCATGGCGAGAATGGTGAAGGCCGGTGTGAGGATAGTCTGAGTGGACGTGTAGGTGGTTGACCTCTCAGTGACCGTCTCAGAATAGACGGTAGCCGGCTCTGTGACGGTGGACGTGGAGGTGGAGGTAACCTTCTCAGTGGCGGTGACCCTTTCAGTAGAGGGAACCTGGAGCGCAAAGCTTGTCAGCGGACTTGTTGACCATAGTGGAGGGTCCATAGACTTACAGTGGTAGAAGCGGTAACAGTCTTGGTGCGCAAGGTTGTGACCGATGTGGTCGTGTAGGGGGGAATATCGAAGCAGTTGCAAGCATAAGACACGGCCGCAGGATCAACATAGTTGGAAAGGGCTCCGGGCTTTCCGATAGCACGCTCTTCGATGCCGCGCTTTTCGATAATGTTCGATTCTCTGAGCTCTTTGACATCCTCAACATGGTTCTGCTTGTCGAGCGCGATCCTGCGCGCACGCTCCTCGGGGTCGTCATTGCGCTTCTTGAGGGGGGCGACGGGAGACACGCAGGCAGTAATGGTCTCAGTCTTGACGTCGGAGATGGTGGACGTAGTCGTGGTCTTGGTGGTTGTCGTCTTGGTCTCAGTGAGGGTAGTGGTTGTGGTAGAGTCAGTGATGGTCTGGGTCGAATCAGTGGTGGTGGTGACTCCAGACGTGATGATGGAAGTGGTTGTGGTGACCCTGTGAGACATTAGAGATTTTCTACTGTGAATAAAGACGGGGGTCATCATACGTAGTGTAAGCAGTCACCGTCACCGACTTGGTCGACACGGGAATGCTGAGGTACGAGGAGCAGAAGGACGTGGCCTGCAAATCCTGACGTGCCACCTTGACCAAGGTCTTGACAATGGTGCACAGCAAGCCCGGAGGTCCGCTGGGAGGCTGGCCTCTCACGCAACCCCTGATACTATCGTAGTACTGGCCAGAGGAGCACCTCTGGGGCGCCGGCAATGCGGTACAGCCTTTGCCCGTGTCCCAGTACTGACCATTGGGGCAGAGACCGGAAGCGGGAAGCTTGGGGGCTGCCAAGGCCGACACAGAGCTCACGAGGCTCAGGGCGAGCCCAGCCACGGCGTTGAAGTGCATTATCGGTACTGAAGGAACTTGAAAATGCCCGAGGTGGCCTGAGAACTGGTTGATGCTGTGTCTCTGAGCTGGAATGGAACATCTATGAGACTTGGCGCCAAGTCTTTATACACAATTCTCCCGCCTTTCGAAAAAAAAATCATCTTGAGATCGAGACCCGGGCTCAACGCACCGAGAGATGCTCCGTGGGGCCGTAAGGCTGGCAAGATTGGAGCTGAAACCAGATGCACGGCGCGCATTAATTGAAGCTTGCTCCATGACTATTGGCATTATAGCGTCAATAGCCGTTGGTTCTGCGAGGCTAAGGTGGAAATTTTGGGGTCTTGTCCGATACCCCTGACAATCATTGATCGCTTAAGGGTCTGGAACTTGATCTAGCGCTACGGCAAAGCCCTAGAGCCACAGCAAGCACTTGGAGCCAACAGCGCTATGCCCATTGATCATCACGATAGCCTCTCCATTTTGATGGACCTATGGCTAGAACATCCAGCCATCGTTAACGCAAAAAGGGAAGATCAACTAAAAGCTCCGTGCTGTGGTGAGCCGCTTCTGGCCCTGGGGCCCCAGCTCCACGAAACGAAAAGGGAACTGCTCGTCAGTCGATCTCCCGCGAGAGCCCACCGAAGTTCTAGACTCGCGCCATGTTCTTGTGAGCGGAGACTGGTCACCTGTTTGAGGTCCTTTGGCCGTGTGCTGCGCCAACACATTGAGTGGCTGTCAATAGTTTCAGCGATCCAACAAGCTCCAGACCACTCATGAGAGTAATAGCTACACTGAGTAGCAGCAACTCAGCTCACATGGTCATGTCTTGACCGCTGTTCCCACTCGATACGAAACCGAGAAAGAAACTATGGGTCAAGGTCATAATCATGGAAAGGCACGTTGTAAAGTTCGCCAGCAAAGATGCGGAGCTGGAGAATCAGGGATCACGGAACTACAACGGATGCCTCTGGCCCTATTCACATTGTGGAAAGGAGGATCAGTCCTTGTTATACATGTCTGGATCCCTTATCTAGATCGCTGGTTTCACTGTTTGCTCACTTGCTTGACTCTGTGATTTACCATTGATGGCGACGGACATTGCTGAGATGCAGTTATTCCAAACCTCATGCAGATTGCTTCAAGGCTGCAATTGAGCTGGTGGAACAATGGCGCCATGCGTCTGAGCGATCTCTCGATGCTACCCTACAGAGGGCATCAATGAGGGAGGGTCAGGTCGCGATCACGGGAATCGCGTTGATATCCAACATGATCAACAAAATACACTCGTTCTATCGGTGAAACATGGAAGTTACTGAAACGCTGATCAATGCAAGCACTTTGCCATCCTTGTCCTCTCCTACGTGTTGCATCCGACCCTTGCGCTCCGCTCATCCAATTGCCTTTCATTGTTCTGGTGCAGAAGCGATGCCATGCCCTGCTTCCTTGACTCATCCGAATGTCGATCGATCAAGCGCCCACTCATTCCCGAGCAGCTTCATCTGGGGAAACCTAGCATAAGTATTTTAAGGTGATAGTCTTAGAGTTACTAAACTATGATATTAACTCTCTTTTAAAAGGCTGTTAAGAGACCTCTGAATCCCTTCTAACCGCCCGCCCCTACCCCAGTCTAAGATATTGCGTACATACTTATAAAACTTAGCGTAATGCTTAGGATCCTGAAGGAGGAAACTGTCGACATTCGCCATGTGGTAATCCTCATTCTGCTTCCATGAGACGTATAGTCGGGCCTCCGTACCGCTCATGGCAATGCTAAATGCAGCGCTGTTGATTGGATCGCTCATGCACTGCTTCAATCGACGGTTGAGCTTTTCCGCCATATTAACACAAGTCGCTGATCCCCCCAGACATTGGTTCGTCGCCGCCCACAAACTGCCGATATCGCCCTTGAACTCGACAACCAAGAATGGATATGGGACCCCCAAATTAGAGGTATTTGCCAGCATCTCTCCTCCCATGGTCTGCAGCTGGGGCTCCTGCTGGCGAAAGGCATGCCGCTCGTATCCATAGAGCGCGTCCGGTACAGGCGTGCTGACCTTGAGCTTGAATCCCGTGCTGGGAACATGGTGCCTGAACATCGGTTGTTTTTCATTGCGCATAAGATAGTCAGACGGTTCAGGGTCATATAAAACGCGAGCAAGGAAATATTTTTCCACCTCTGACTCTGGTGCACCTAGCGAGAGATCATGGAGCTTTCTATCTTGCAAAACCTCATCCGCTGATGGGCTAGGAGAATCACGGTCTCGGCGCATCTGGTTTATGATGTTAGTGATGTGCTCTGGAGTTGGATCCCATGGATAATTGAAGTAGATGCCTTTTGCGGCTAGGTTAATAACCCGGTAAAGGGGGCTCTCAACAAGGCTTCCTTTCGTCGTTAAAGAGGACCCAGTGACATCAGATCCGTTATCTGGATCGGTCCATGAGGGAGTTCCGGTCGAAGAGAGCATCAGCACCGTGAAGCAATCGGCATCCCGCGTGTGGCTTATCGCTGGAGCCGATCTCGCAAGCCTTGGTGGGATGAGGGGCCTGTCGTCTGCAAGTTGAAGATGGCTTTCTGACCGGCAGCCTCTATGTCGGTCGGAACCGACCGATTCGAGCCACTTAAGAATAAACCTGTGCTTCGAATTGGCGGGCTGGATGGGATCGGCAAACTTCTGAAGAAATGCGGCATATGGAGGAGGCCTCGGTTTCGGATGCTGGAGGGCCGGTGCCTGTCCAGGCTATGTATGCCATTAGCACTTGTTCCCTAGAAGCGCATGCTGTCGTACGAACCTTGTCAGCGGGTTGGGCTCCTTCACCCCCAACTTCAGGTTGCTTCAATCGAGCCTTCTTCGCAGGCAACTGGCCGATCTCGTCGAGCTGCCTCTTTGTCGACCCCCCCATTGGAGATGGTATGGCGATAGTGTTGGAGACCATATTGTTCATGGTGGGAATTCTTAGAGCGCGTGAAGGAAGATTTATAGACAGCGCCCCCAAGTGCGGCATGGGGCACGTGAGAATAAACGAGTCTATAGTTTGTATTACCGAGCAACGCTCTGGGCCCCTCCCAGTTGCGTCGATCCCTTAGAAAATAATCCCAATTTTGTGTACCTTTCAGTAACAAATACAAGCGAACCTTTCTTTCAGTGTCATTGATGACACAAAACATGTCAATGTGTCACAAAGAGCTCGAGCGGTGATTAGTCCGCGCACGAGCCCTTTGTAGGGCGCTCAATTACTGTAAATAGCTCGCTGAGGACACAGCCTCTTCATAGAAAAACAAGGCTTTTTCAACCCTCTTTATGTGTGCTTTAATTAGGTTAATCATAGCTGCTAACCACACAATGGATGGACCCGCAAGAGGGTCTCGTATGCTCTCGATCCCTGTTTTAGTGCTATAGCCGATTTCTCCGCACTCTGATCATGGAAATGTGGGGTAAACTACTCTTACCTCGGGCTCGGATCATCAAATATCATAAGGGAAGTAAAGGTGATGAGTTCCTGCAAAAGCTGGATAAATCTTTAGCCTAATAAATAAACTTCCCTATGGGTTATACCCCCGGACGTGAACTGTCACGCTCCAGACAAGCATATCTGTCGTTTTCCGCAGCCAAGTTGAAGCCATAATACCTGTGCAAAATTCAGTCTGAGAATCGGATTAGAAACTTATATTAGGGATAAGTAAGCTACCTATGTCATGATGCAGAGACCTCTCACAAGCCTGCACGAGTTCATGCATGCAGGTGCTGTGCCAAGCCAGGTTGCTGCGTGTCATTGTCTCTGTCTTTTCTCCCAAGTCGCTCATGCATACTCCAAGACTTGCCTGTCTACATACCACTGTCCACTGGGCAACTCCCCATTCACCACCAACTGGCTGACCCTCCCTGCCTTGGCAGCTTGAAGGCATGGTGTGGCATTGCCAATTGATTGTTCCTCCATAGTTTCCTCACTTGGAGTCTCATACATTGGAAGACATCCATCTCTGCCACTTGGATCATGCAAGATTCTTCAAGCAGCAGCGTTCCATCTACATCTAATGGCATCGCACTGGTTGTACTCTCGTATCATCGCTGGTGGCTCATGGCCTGATGTTTGACCATTGCCCTGGCCCTACAACTGCGACAACCTATGTCCTTTTGATGTCGCCCTCGGATATACGGTGACTCGTCTAATCCTTTCTTACTGCCATCTTGACTCTCTACCCATTAGTCTCGGAGCTATCTGTCCTGTCCCATCTTTGTGCCTCACTTGGCCCCTCGACTTGCCCAATGATCCATGTCTGGGTACTTGCCTCCCAGCCCGGCGCGGACCTAACCCACTAATTGTCTGCCTCGTCTCCCACAAAAAGAGTGAGCTGCATAATCGTGTACCACCCGTCCAAGCTGGTAAACCGCCCTGCCACTCCCCCATTCAACATCGAGCCACCAGATCAAGCTGTGCTCGATGTGTGATGTTGAACTTGAACATGACCATGTTCGTCCGGCCTTTGGTAGGCATGGCCCGGGCACCGTCGACTTGGGATTGGTTGTTGACTAAGAAGTTTCCCCTATTACTCGTGTTGTCTTCGACCTCGACACTGGGCTCGAATCCAACAATTGGAATGGGTGAAGAAGGCCAATCTGGCTCCTCTCTTTCCTTGAAAATGGCGCTGGGGGCTCCGACTTGTCCCCCGTCCCCGACTGCTGCTCAAGCGTCAATATTGGAGACCACGCCAGAACGATTTGGACCTCACCTGAGGTTCGGTGAGAGGTGGGCTGGCCGGGTGGTCCAACGACGGGGCACTTGCCAATCGCCGGAACGGGCGATTGTTTGCCCTTTGAAGTGGGCTTGGCCTCGTGATAGTGCCCCGAGTGACCTTCATCAACCGTCGAGAGACCCCAGTCAATGTCAGGAAAGAGAAAGGACAGCTGTTTCAGAAGCAGTGATTTCTCGCTCTCACCAGCTGAAAAGGTATCGAAAATAAACGGGGCCAAGTCGACGGGGTCGGCTACTCCCTTCTTAATCATCCTGTCTAGGATATCGCTCGTTTTGGCTCAAAGACGCGGATGGTACTTGTTGTTCCAGTCCTTGCCCCGGTCAAAGTTGAGCATCTTGATGAGACCTGCAAAGGAGGGGAGCTATGTTGATACATCTTAATGGCTATTGTTACACGGCAAAGATTTTGGCGTTTCTATGCCACCCTGCGGAGATAGACCTGCGCCTAGTGACTACCTCTCGTCGATTTGTACATATTTCTCCATGATCTTCACCATCTTTGCTAGACTTGCCCTAACTTCCCATGCCACCAACTCCACGCTACCACCTCGGCCGCCCTCCAGTCTCTCAATCCAGCCCTCAATGTCACTTTGGACATCCTGCCACTTGCGGACATTATCTTCCAGTACCGCCAACATGTTTGTCACAGTCATGTCCTCTCGGTCTGCAATGCGACACATCTTGGATGTGGCGATAAAGTCTCTAGCGACCAAGTTGAAATTACCACCAAGCTTGGCCACCCTTTCGTCACAGTCAATATCAGACGCCGCCTTCTTCCTGCCGGATGCTAACATATTAAATCACTTCTGGAGCAGACTCTCCTCATCCTCCTTTGCGATCTCGCAAACCTTTGCCGGGGTTCTTGCAGGAATGTTTGCCCGCCGCTCAGGAGCTTCTGCAGCGTTTGCAGTTTCCCTACCCCCCTGTGAGCGACGAATTGCATGTGGTATACCAGCTGGAGACCCTGAAACTGCTCGATCGTGCAGACTGTACTTCCAACGTGGCACCGCACCCAGAGTCCGACTGCTTGGGCCTTCTGTGCCAATGTCATGTCTCCTGGCTTGATCTGCAGTGTGGTATGTTGCCAGGTTGCATTGGCGCCCTCGAGGTCCTGCAGGGCATTGCAGATAGGAGACAAGTCTAAGTTTCGGGCCTGGCGTATCTTGGAGGCGGCCGACGCCATCTCGCGTGAGGGAAATGTCGAAGGGAATAAGCCTGCAAATGCCACCGACAGAGGCTCAAAGAGGGTGCGTACATGTCCACACAGTATCTGCAGCGCATGCGCAGTCGGGTCAAGGCTTGTCACACCCGGATGGGCCCTCGGCCGTGGTTTCGAAGCTGTATCGTCCGGGCAAAACAAGCCTATATGGCGGCATAGGAAGGAAGTTTCCGGAGGCTGAGGTGCCAACTGAGGCGCTTAGGAGCTTCTCCAGGGGCCGCAAATGGTGGGGAAATCGCCCAAGAGGTACGGGCTGCAGACGAATGTGGATGAAAGAGGCGTCACAACGAGGGTGAGCCATATCCAGATAAGAACGAACCAGGCGAAAAGACATTGACCCAGACTCCACCAACTGACGGTTCTGGGCAAGGTCCAATGCATCCGAGTAGTACGGGCCTGGACACCCGACTGTGATTGGCGGGCGTCGCCGTTCGCAGACCAGTTGTTGATGACCACAGTCGACGTCTGGGTTTGGATCTCCTCAGGGGGCTCGTTGGTGTCTGTCGCACTGTGTCTTTGCTCCTCCTGTTGTCGAGTTGCCTCTTGTCGACGGCGCTCCATATTTCTTGGGAGCTCATCTCTTTGGCGTTCATCTCTCTGGTGTAGCCTCGTCAACTCCCTATCACGTCGTTCTCTTTTCGCTTTAATTCGCTCCTCCGCTGCCGTCATACCCTATGGCACCTCTTCACCCTGGGTGACTCGTATTTCTCTGCACGGTGTGCAATGGTAAGCTTTTAACCCAATACTTGCGGACAAATACTAACCTTGCTCGCCCCTCCAGCAGCTCATCGTTTCTCATCATGTCTATCATGAACACATGCCTTGTTTCCAACACCAAGTTCTTAAGGGCATTCTCATGTCCAGGGTTTGTTGACATATGACGAGCGTCATACAGCGGTCGATGAAGGTTGACCCAGTACTGATCACCATGATCGTCTCGATGCTGGCCCCTCCAGCAGAAGTAGTTTCGAAGCTGCTGGTCTTCGAAGGGCTGCATCCCCATGCCTACCCAGAGCTCTTCATAAGGCTGAAACTGGCAGTGAGCCGTTTAAGCTTAAATTTAGCAAGGCCACACCCTGTTTTAAGATACTGCCTTGATTGCCGTTTTGGGAAAACCTGCCTTGTCCATATTATTGCTAGAGACAACTATTAATTCTCTGCTTACTTTACTAATACTAATTTCACTTTGTCTTCCACAAAACTCATCTTTCTCCCTCTCAGAGTTGGAAAACAACGGGGATTCAGCCCTAGCAACGAAGCTTCCTGGTTGAGATGTGGGGTGCGTCCCCCCCGCCATCCGGATCGGATCCGGGGTGGAGACGCCATGTGGCAGGCCTACAAGCCCTGATCTCCTTGACTGCGCGGGCTACCATTGGATATCGGTCTCAACTGCTAGAGAACTATCTGAAACACTGACGAATCCTGTGGTATCGCGTTATGGGTGAGCAAATAGGGATCTGCTTAGATCCTTGCAAAATACCCAATGGTGGCCTCCGCGCAGTCAAGGAGATATGGCCGACCGAATCTCCACTGTGTCACATCGCGATGAATCTGTTCTGGACGTAACGAAATGACGAGTTTGCGCAGAGAGCGCTGGAGGCCGAGTTGGACGAGATGGGGTGGGCGTGCGACTTTGAGGGTTCCAGCCATCATTGGAAAGCCGCTGGTGTGGTCTCAGAATGGGATATGGTGGTGCACATGGTCGCCTCAGTAGCCAGAGGCCACCGCCGAGTTATCGAGGCTGAAGGGGAGTTGTGTGTTTGGTTGTGGTGGCTGGTTTGTTGGCTTGGCTTGTCTCCAGGCCTTATTGTGATCTGTGCGTCTCTCTCTGTTTCTCTCAAACAAAAAGTCTTTATTACCCTCTTGGTGCCCCCCAAATGCCGTCTCCCTTTTCCCTCCTGCATCTACGCTTGCTTTGCAGTACGTGTGTGTGTCTGTGTTGAGTACTTTTCGCCCTGTACCAACAAGCCCGCCATGGATGATGCGCGATTCCCCCCTCGACGATGCTGGGATGCCCCCGCTAGGGGCTATCACCACCCCCCCGTTGCTGCCCCCGCTGTGAGTGCCACCATGAAGCGCTAATTGACCATGCAACCAACCGCCAGGGGCTGACCCTCTAAATACAGGGCCTACTCCCCGCGTCCAGGGCCCAGCTGGAGCGTGCCCATCTACCATCAAGATTCCTCGCTATGGATCGTGCTCGGTCGCAGGCACCTCGCTCGCCTCGTGAGAGTGCAGCTTCTGAGTCTGAATCTCCTGCAGAAGGCCCAATGTCGCCTCGCCGTCCCATCTCTTCGCGGCCGAACCCTTTCAATGTACCATTTGCTACTCCTCCTCCTCCTTCTCCTCCTCATCTCTACCCATCCCCAAGCCCAGCCCCGTCCCCCTTTCCATCTCCCTCTGCTCTGCCCTCTCTGCCATCATCACTGCCGGTGTCATCCCCTCTACTCTCGCCTGGCGGCACGCACAAGCAGTCAGTGCCCGAGGGTGACGATGTGACGGTGCATTTCGACAATCGTCAGGCCGTCACGCCTCATCCCACGGCCCCGAGTGAGAGCCCAAGGCTTGTAGCTGCGCCAAACTACATGATCCAGAGCAACGACGTCAACCTCAGGATCAAGGAAGATGATGAGTCCGACACAGGGCGTCTTACTCCGAGGTCAGTCTTATCTCCCAGGCCTCTCCCAAGGCTCGTCTGGCTTACCTTAGACAATGACAGGCACTCTCAAGCCCACAGGTGTCTTCTCAAAATCAAGCCCATCCGATGGACTCTGTACGCCGTTCTGTGCTACCTTGCTATCTCTACTCTCCTGGCACCTTTCCTTCCGCGTCGACAACCGCCTGCCGTAAAGGTCTGCCCGGCCACTCGCATGCAGCCCGAGACCGTGACGGCCGAGCTCCCCATCTACGACTCCATCAAGAGCATCTGCCTCCGCCAAACCTTTTTCCTGCGTAACTCAACCTTTCTCAACCTCCCGCTCGACATGCTAGACGCCGCCCACTGGGACATTGAGAACATTTGCCTCCCGGCGCAGAATATAGGGGCCATGTGGAGCCGGGAAAGGGGGCTGACAATGGATGAAACTGAGTACGGGACCTATCTCGTCGCGAAGTGGGAAGGCCGTCCAATCGGCGACGACCTCGACTGGTACTACAAGAAAACCGGGAAGCAAAAGCTCTTGATAGACGATGACGGCATCGACCTTGTCGAGCTCTGCCGCAACGCATCCAGTCTCATATCTGACGCAAGTAGTATGTATATCACGTCCAACCTGGACCTTGGTATAGGCGTTGCGGACATTGGATTCACGCATCTCAGGCTTTGGACCATCAATCTACTCATGCGAAAGGGAGAGGACCAGCAAAATGCAGCTACAGCAGAGCATTCTGGGACGTCATACACCATGACAAAGCTCCCATCTCCGGATCCTTCGCCGCTGCGGACCCTCGCGTACTTCCAGCGACGATATGACAGGGACAACGGCCTAGCTGGCCTAGTCCGGCAGTACATGGTTGAGGTGCTCAAGCTCCGGCCAGTGCTGCAAAATGCGACCCAGACCATTGATCAGATCCTCGACATCTCGCGCCACCTCACTAAGGACGTCACCGACGAGCGGCCTCTGCGGGAAAAGCTTTTTGGCCCCGATCGGCAAACAAAGGCACTCCGCGCCACCAAGGCCAGCGTGGCCGTCCTCTACGAAATCAGGCACAACCTGACGGCGCTGTTGTCGGCGGTAGAGAGCGTCATCAACGAGCAGGAAGACATCCTGCGCGAGGAGGACAGGTTCTCAGCCTGGGTTCGGCAGCTGATCGGCGACGGCTTCCTGTCCTCCGGGGCCGGGCCCAACGACGATGTCGACATGGTCCATCTGCCAAATGACACGGACAGCTTCTTCCTGGGTGGTAAGTATCACACCAATGCGTGGGCCATGTACCGTCCAAGGTCAGAGATGGATGAGCTCGGGCTGTGGTGCGTATACCCAGGGTGTCCACCGGCCAAGGGGGAGACGATTCTCGTGAGGCTCTACATGTTGAATCCCACCGACGCCCTCGCAGGCCTGAAAGACGACTTTAATGCTCTCTACAAGGAGGCTCGCGCCATAGAGGAGCACTATGAGACCCGGAGTAAGGAGTATGACAAGCAGTGGGAGATAAGGAGAAAGAAGCGGCAGGAGAGATGGGATAAGAAGCGGCGGGAGAGGAGGGGTAAGAAGTATGGCTGGTAAGGTGGTTCGTTTATGTGATGACACACTGGTCGGAGTGACTCTGGTTTATGTTCTCTGCTTTGTTTTGTCATTTAATAGCTGGTGATTTGAAACATGAGGGGAAAATTGACATCATCCGCTTTGGCCCTACCTACTTGAGCTCGTAGCAACAACTAAGCGGTGGGAATTTCCACATCGCGGTATCCGTGGCGCTGAATTGTGGTCACCAAAGTGTCCAAGATCACCGCGTCATTAGCTCCTGTTTGTAGTTTGTCTGTTCCGCTCTATTTAAGTGCTCCTCACGTCCTGCTACGTGAACATGTACGCGTCTATGGCATAGCGAAAGACTCCCAGTGGTTGGTTACTATGAACAATAGCCTTGATGTCATCCAAGCACGAGCAAGAAGGCGTAGATGGTAAGGAAATAGATCTCGAACACAAAGAAAGAAGAAACACCAAAACAGATTGTAGAAGACAACACACGCCCGCCTCAATCTTCCTCGTAATACCTCTCCGTCATCTTCAGCCAGCTCCGTGCTTCCTCCAGAATAAAGTCCTCGACCGTCTTCGCCTCCTCTCGGCTCGCCACCATATCTGCACGACGAACCTTCTCTCTTATTTTCCCAAGCGAGACTGTGAGAAAACTTTTCTCGTCCTCCATGAACTTGATCTTGTCCTGCATCGTGTCGTGGTCAAACTGGATCATGCGGCACATGACATCGTCGACGCTAGCGACCGAACCAATCGAGGACAAGTAGACGCCCACATCTCCTCTGTCCGAGCCGACTTCTGTTAGCTTCTCACTGGTTTTGCGATAGCCTGTGCGGAGCTGATTTCGCCGTCTGCACACCTTAACCGTAATCTTGTTTATCTTATCGCGGCGGAGACGCTCGACATCGCCCGTGAACCGGTCGCGCGAGACGAGGGCAACCTGCAAGGCCTCGTGGAGGGTCATGAGCTGGCCGGCGAGCATGTGGCGACAGTTGCTTATGCTGTACTTCAAGTAGCAGTTGTACCATGGAACGTTGGCCCGCTCCTCCGGGGGCCCCCAGCACAGGGCGCTGAGACGAGCGGTTTCGATTTCCTGGATGAGTTGCTGAATGGGGAGGTGGGTGTTGGCGAGAGCAGCGGAGAGCTCCTTGTCGTACTGTTTGCTGAGCTCGCGCGCTTTCTCGGCATCATCCATATCAACGATGTTCTCACTTGAATAGTCCACGACATGCTGGAGCTGGATGCCGTAGAACTGGCCGACTTCGACGCCGTAGATCCATGTGTCTACCCAGGGGATGAGAGGCGAGACTGCGACGGGGTCCCTCTCCGGCTGAGAAGGTGGTTGGGCGAACAGCGTCGAGTTGGCCGTCGCAGCGAGCCACGAGAGAGCCCCTGTGATGGGCGAGCAAACCCCGCTGAGTGTCGCGGCTACAGCGGAAAGGGCGCCGTCCCCCAAGCCGATGAGAGCCGATTGAACGAAGTAGAGGAGGAAGATAATGAACAAAAGAAGGAGACACACGATCCAGAAGATGAGGCTCAAGGTGGACGGATGAAGCAGGAAACTTGGGGTGCCATTGAAGGGGTTCAGAATCGGGACCTTTCTCGCTCGCTCGGCCTCGAGTTCTGCGCGGAGTTTTGCAATGATCTCAGCCGAGACGCCGTCAGACTTATCCTGCTCACCAGACATGGTGGAGCAGCAGGCAATGATTGTCGGGGCGGACAAGGATGAGGTGCCAGAAGCCAGGCGGAAGAGTAAAACGCGGCACAAAGGCAAGGCAACGATTGGATGTAGGCTAGACTCTCACGTCGCAGGGCCAGAGGGAACCTGAAAAGACAAGATGTCGGTCGAGGCTGAGGAAGAGAAGACAGAGCGACGGCATATAAAGCACGAGCGGAGGGGACAAGTGCCAGGGTAGACGTGCTACTCAGGGCAAGACGAACGAAGACCACACCGCCGGAACGCTTCAGAGTCAGAACGAACAAAGAGAACGAACAGAAGGGCTGGCCTACTGCCCCTGACAAACGGATGCAGTGCACGTGACTCGCCCAGTCTACAGCCCATCTTCTCCCATCAGCTTCACGCGCCTCTTGCAAACCAGATTCACCCTCAAGCTCAAGGGCGTTGCCACTCACCTACTACTCAACCGCCGCTTACCCGTTCAACCATTTCTCACCCTCTCAACAATCCCTCGCTCGTCATGATCCCTATCCTCGCCTCCGCCGTCGTCGGAACCCTCTCGGCCCTCGGCGCCGTCTGGTTCAGCCTCTCGGCACGCAGCTCCCCCTCCACAGCGATTGCTGTTGTGCCGAATGCTGTGCCTTGGATTGAAACCGGCTGGCCAGTGAAACAGGTATATAGTAAACCCTATCTCATCACCCAGCTCTTTACTAACACACAGATCTTGCAGACTGAGACCTGGCGCCTCCGCGTCTGCCACATCCATTGGCAGCTTCTCCAGCGCAACCCTTACTCGCCGCCAAAGCCCCTCCATGCGGCCCTCAACCTCGATGCCACCAGAGAGCCCTTTTACCCGCAGTCTCTGTCCTCGACCCCCAGCGATATGTTGCACCGCCGTGTGATCAAGGCCCTCCTCACGGCTACCGCCAAGGAGGCTGGTAGGGACCTGAAGTGGGTGGCCAGCCACCTACGAGCCCACGATGCGGAGAGCTTCAATCCAGGCCAAGAGATGGAGGATGAGAAGCAGTGGATGTTTCTTCTGATTGAGATCTGCTCTATGCTAATCAACGACGATATCAGGGGGCATTATGCGCAGTGGTTCGTGCCCAAGCTCACCCAGGAGAAAATGTTCAAGGGGGAGGAGGCACTGCGGAAGGCCAGAATTCAAGCACTGGAGGATTTGTGTGCCTGATGATGGATGACGCCGCCGGAGCTGGAGATGGGGAGCAGGCGGTTCTTTGAGGCTTGTTCAGTTGTAGATGAGAGTAGAGGATGGGATAAGGACAGTCAGATTGTAGATGCCAACACTGCCCTATTGCTCAAGTGTTTCTGAGATTCCATCGGTCTTGATGCTTCAACTTGCGCGCATCATGTGTGAGATCCCCTTCATGAGCCCATAGCATGCTCTCGTTCAGTGACGGCCACCCGGAGTGACTCAAGGGGTGTGAGTGCTCCCGGCAATACCCAAGCCACCGTCAATTTGGCGAACCTGATTGCTGCCGTGTTTGCATCCTGCAGGGCACCCATTCGGACTACTTGTCACACAACCCGGTCAAGAGATGCATGGGCCGCTTGTAGACCTGATACCGGTATGTCATTTGGCTGTTTGACTGACGGACACTGTGAAAACGTTGATTAACCCACTCAGAACACACCCAGGTTGGCCACCCACGTCCAGACCGCCACTGGTCCAGCTGAGGCACTACCCGGCTTTTCTGTAACATATCATCCAGTGGCGCTTGGCTGGTCCTTCACCAACAGGTCCATCCAGCCTTCTATTGAGGCCTCGTTATCTCCCAGCTGTTTGCTGTGTTTTGCAATGCCTTGCTGCCTAAACTGGCGTCCCGCAAACATGGCGGTTGGATGCTCACCGCTTGCCCTCCGCGCATGCCTTGGTGTATGCATGCCCATGCAGGCCGCCGCTGAAAAGACTCCTAGAGCGGAAGAAGAGACACGGTAACAGCTCCGTGGGAGGCCGCCTCTACGCTTCATGGGACGTCGTATCGACGATGAAAGGAACTGGGGCTTCAACTCGCAGGACGTTACATAGCTGGAAGAGTACTGTCCCTCTCAGGGGAGCCAAAGATGGAGAAGAAGGCTTTCCCCGCCGAGTGGGGAAAACCCAAGGTCCTTGTCGAGCGTTCTAGAGGGAAAGTCATGAGACAGTTGGACGGGAGCCAGCTTGTTCAGGGCCCCGCTAATGAAGTCATCAACGGGTAGGAGATGGAGCCCCCTGCCCAGACCCAAACCCCGCGGACATCTCGACAGCCCCGTGGTCGAAGAGATCCGGTCCCTTGTCGACTCAGGATCGCCCTTGAGCGCTCTCCCCAGCGTCAGCCGCCTGCAATTGCAGCCGTTCCCACACACGCCGAGCCGAGAGAAGTTCGACATGCCGCCATCCCATTAGTTCAGTGGCATGTTGCCAAGCGGAATCCACACTCATCTATTCGGCTTATACCTCGGGCTCTGTGAGAATGCGCTCGAAAAACCAGTTGCCCTTCTCTCTCAATTGGGGTGGCATGAGATGAGAACAGTAGGATTCAGGGATCTGCACGCGCTCGGCCACCTTGCCTCCTACTATCATGCTCTTGGCACCATCGTCTCAAATATCTCCCCTCTTTAGTAGCGTAATCGACGATGATGAGAAGAACCTACAGCTTCTCGTTCCACTGTCCCATCATAGTGAAGAAGCTTTCAGTCCCCACGCAAGGGGAGGTGACCATGGCCTAGTCCACAACCTGAGCATGTCATGATCCGCTTCCCGGAAATGGCATGAACGATGCATACCGTCGACACGGTATTCTGCACACACTTTAGTCCACGTGAGGTAATGGACAAATGGCAGGCTAGCGTGTTGCATCCTTGCACAAATTCGACCTGAAGAAAGTCATGATCCACCTGCTACGTCGCGCTTCAAGACAGGAATTTGAACCAGATCCATGTGGCCTTCTTGAGACCTCTCCAGAGACATCTTGCATTCATATCTAATTGATTGCAAACCTGAAGGCCTCAATAGTGTGGGCATCTGTTGTCGAGACATCTCTTCGTCGCTCAAGGTGACCTGTAGAACAGAACCAAAATAAATGACCGAGTAAGGTAACCTTGGTGAGCTATTTCGCCTGGATGACCTTGGCCACTGCTTTAGACCTAAAAACTCCAATTCGCCGCAAAAAAAGACCAAATATGAGTGTAAACAAGTACAGGTAACTCAAGTTTGGCATTCTTATTGCTCGTTGCATGGGAATTCCCCTGGCCAGCACCGACCGCACACCACGGCGATACCTGACGAGGGACGAGTCAACCGCTTTTTTTCCACTGCATAAAAAGTATCTCCGAGATGACCGATCACACATTGTTGAAGAGGCTGTCATGTCTGCAGTTGCAATTCGGTACTGTGAAGCTGAAGATGACTGGATTCGAATCAATCCACATAGAACAGTGACAAGAAGAAGCGGGAACTGCTTGATCCCTAACAAAAAACTAGAGTCGAGATACTTACTGTGATGAGCTGTCTTTAATAACACCTGGCCGAGACCTCATGCTTCATTTCGCAACCACCTGACGTTCTCCTCCCAACACGGCGACATCGTCGTCAGCCGCATCGAGGCTCTGGCCGCCCCGGTTCACTCAAGACAAGGACAGCCTCTTCGGATCGTATTTTGCTCCCACTCGTCAATAGAGCGCTGGGGGCTCTCCACAATGGCGTAAATGATTGTAGATAATATAAAATGGCATGAAGCTTCCTAACGGCAACGCCTGGGACATGACGCTGGCCATTGCAGGACTGCAGCACCCATAGAGCGTCTGAACCTCCTGTTGAGCCCCTGAGTATTCAACCCTTTATTTCCTGTCTCGTATGTTATCATTTGCCAGCTGATGCGGGCTGAGTTCAGAGGCGTCTGGACATATGCTGACCCCTTTTGAGTGAAACTGATAGAGTGATGGTGGCAGCAGGTCATGCATGCTCGTGAATGAAACAAAACCTGCTCTCCTATATCATTCCTTCTCTCTGAGATTGAAGCCGGCCAATTATCACACAGTATATGGAGAACTCAGCATCCATATGTTCCTCAATAGCCCGCTTGCACCCTTCTCCGGTGGATGTGAACCATACTACCAGCGTCTCGCTCATTCCACTCCATCATATCTTGTGGCAGCTGATGTCATTCTACGACAACATACTCAATCGCATCCCAGCTATGTCTATCCTCTTGAGAAACGTTATTCCGCCCCTATTGGTGCCCATGGACGATAGAGGCCGAGATTCAGAGGCACAGTCATGTCGATACTTTCATCTACGGTTTCCCACGCAAAGCAAGAATTTTGATCAGCTCTTGCAGAACGAATCACAAGCCGCGAACCTCCTCTGGGGGTGTAAGACGAGAAACAAGAGCGGCCTTCATTCTCAGAAACGTCACGTTCTCGCAGCCATAGGCCTCGCAGCTGCACTAGTAGAAGGCCTGCCAGTTTTAAGGGTGATATGTCTCCAGACAGTAAACGAGGGGATATCAAATTCAACACGGTCTCGCCATTAGAAACCCAGCAGAACAAATAGATGACCTCTAGGCGACTTCTCGGGCTACCTGGTATGACGGCCCCCACCCTCGGCCGGCGTCCACCCTGACATAACCACATCAAGAAACAGCCTCAGGGCCAATGCGCAAAATACTAGCCAAGAAACTGCAGGCAGTATCTCTTTTGCAAGAAATATGAGCGTGATGAGGCCACACCCTTGGGAAATTGGGCGATGGGAGGTGTCCCTTGGGACTATGGACTGCCTCGGTAATAACATCGGGGTCGCAATTAGTGTACTGCTGCCTGCGCTTTTAGGATAATAAGTTACCCTGAGGTTCTTGACTGTTGGCAATCCTCCTAGTGTCGTCAGTGCATTGACCACGAGAACTGTCTTCGTGTGCACCAGCACGCTAGCATCGACGCCAGGGAGCGGCTCACTCCTCATCATGGGAGTCAAGGACCCGATCAAACTTTTTTACTATTTGCAGAGAGCACGTAGAGAATGGTCTATGGTCTCCCCCCTGCTGCTAGACAAGCTATGAAATCTACCAGGATCTCGCATTCTGCGAAGCATGCTCCGCTTTCTGGCTCCACGGCTAAGACGTATGGCTTCATGGGTTGCCCTGAGCAGCCTGTGAGAGCCCCAAGCCCAGCTCAAGAACACTAACTACAAAGCAGCCCCTCGGACTCAAAACTCCAGCAAAGGGCCGCGTCATTCTAGTCCTTTAAAGGCTGGGTTCCATCTCGTTGTTACAAGGGCTCTGATCTCCAGGTGTTGTAGCTACAGGAGAAAATAGCCAGTCATGAGACTGCCATGACGAGCCATTTCAGTCTAGGGTAAAGCTCGTGAAGCAAATATTAGGATTGGACAGTGAAAATCGTGCAACAGAGTCCACGCTCAATCCAGCGTCCATTTGGCCTGTTAGCCTGAGTAGCAGAAACCCGTTGTTAGACATCTGGACCTCTTGGCCACAACGGCCCCTCACAGACCACCGTGAGCTGACGATGCTACGATTTTTGCCGACCGTGTCGCAATGCAAGGGCCCCCCAAACTCATATTGGAATTAACTTCATGACCCATGCTATACGTAGTAGCCAGCCCCGGACTAGTATGATTTCGCTCGGCAATACTAGTAAAATCAGGAGAACAATGATAATCGTTTATCCAGACCGAGGTCGGCATCCCGTCGCGGCATTTGATTCAACATGGATACATTTCTATATATGCGACAATATGTGCCGAGGAAATATTTTAACATGTTGCAACGGATTTTCCATTGCCAAAATGAAGCCTTCCTCTTCCCTTCTTACGGTCTTCCTGGCTGGCTTCAATTTCTGTTCGACCGAGGCCAAGCACTACCCAACGAAGCAACCCTTGACGGTCAAGACAACCAGTGGAAAAGTCACCGGCTTCATCAATCAAACGGCTCCCGCTGTCCGTCAGTTTCTAGGAATTCCCTATGCCGAACCTCCCCTGAACTCTCGACGCTTTCAGCCGCCTCGGCGGAGCAAGGACAATGGCCCTATATCAGCAAAGAAATACGCCCCGTCTTGTATGCAACCCATCAGCAAGAATCCGACTGTGTACACCGAGCATATGTCCGAGTTCCTCACCAATGGTGGAGACTCTGAGGATTGTTTATACTTGAATGTATATGCACCCCTTGAGCCAGTCTCTAAGCGGCTGCCCGTCTTCATTTACATTCCCGGCGGCGGCTTCACAGGTGGCGGCGCAGACTCTCTCTACAAGATCCCCGACAAGTGGATACAGAGAACACAGTCTCACATTGTCGTCACCATGAACTACCGTGTCAACTTGTTTGGTTTTCCCAACGCCAAAGCAGCGCATCAGAACGTTGGCTTGCTCGATCAGCGAATGGTGGTTGAATGGACACGGGACAACATTGCCGCTTTTGGCGGTGACACCAACAAGATGATTCTATGGGGACAGTCTGCCGGTGGTGCTTCTGTTGGAATGTACGGATACTCGTACCCAGATGACTTGATTGTGCAGGGATTGATCTCTGACTCTGGCTCAACAAGCACGTTGGCCAAGCCCTTTGGAAACTATTCAGACTTTAGCACCCTTGCGAGCTTGACGGGCTGCGGCGGTCTGGCAGATGGGGATGAACTCAAGTGCATGCAGCGTGTTGATGCTTCTGTCCTCCAAGAAGTATATTCCAATACTTCTGGCGTCTCTTTTACACCCGTGGCAGACAACGTGACCGCTTTCTCAAACACCACCGATAGACTGGCAAGAGGATTGGTTACGCGAGTGGTAAGTGGCCCTGTGTGCATATTTCTCCTGACAACTCACTAACAATCGACCATTTTAGCCATGGATAATGGGCAACAATGCAAATGAAGGTGCCGGTTTTGGAGCCTACAATGAAAGCGGGCTATCCCCCTCCCAGGTCGCCATCGGCCTACAAGCCATTACCTGTCCGGTAGCGACCGAAATAAGGTGAGTATACAAGCCTACGGTGGAAATCAGCTGCTCATATTGCTTGCAGAGTACGGGCACAGTTTGAATACCCAACATATCGATACTACTATACTGGAAACTTTTCCAACATCTCACCTTTGCCCTGGATTGGAGCAACCCACAGCGGTAAGTAACTGCCATCCCATAACCCTTCATAGCTGACAGGCAGTACAGCTGAGCTCCCCCTTCTCTTCGGGACACACTATGAATATCGTGGAAATTCCACCGAGTACGAATGGCAAGTCAGCTACGGCATGCAAGGTGAGTCGGCAACTACTCATGGGTGGATAGATGACCTGGGAAACTCACAACTTTTTAATAGCTCTCTGGCTATCATTTGCTCAGAACCCCACGAAAACCCCCCGGGATGGAAACGGAGTTGCTTGGCCCCTCTATCGGCCAGGGGAAGAGAAAATGGTGGTGTTTGCGGAGGATGGTGAGGAATGGTTCCAACTAAAGGACGAGTCTATCAACGACAACCAGTGTCGAGGTTGAGAAAGGTGTAGACTAATACGTTGTCGTTGATCTCAATAGCATCTACAAAAGAAGCCATCAGCGACAATAGCAAAGATCACAGTCATATAATAAAGATGTCTACCACTAATCTCGCATCAAGTTCAATAAACGATCTCAAATCTAAGCACCAGCATCCCCTGGAACTTGAAACAGCCATTCAGAGATCAAGCAGCCGTGCTAGGGAGAAAACGTGGGAAAGCTCCGGTGCTAGCGCTGCAACATGATCAAGATGACGTTTATCCCCAACATGCCCAGGCGCCACGATTGGCTCTCGCCACGCACCACCTCGCACAACCGTGTGGCTGGAAAACCTGAAAGTTGACAGACCGACAACGTCATGCAAGGATATAGATTACGAACATGGGGAAGTTTGTTCTGGGTTGGGGGTTTTATAAGTGATGCCCGCCCGCGGGAGAGTTGATTGCGTCAGTCACAGCTTCAACTTTATAACGACGACATATGATGCCTCGGACATTATTGCTGTGTTTTATCCATGGGTTCAAGGTCTGTTTCTCTAAAGATTGTGAAATGGTTCAAACTGACCATCCGACCAGGGAACCGATGATACTTTTCATGACTTTCCCTTTGTGTGTTCCCAGCGCTAAACACTCATCGACGTGAGCCACTAACCTCTCAAAGGACCTGAAAAAAGCAGTCGCCAAACAACTTCCCGATGACAAGGTCGAATCTGTCGTTTATCCCAAATATGAGACGACAGGCGAACTGGTCCAGGCCACCGAGGCCTTCCTTGAATGGTATGTTCCAGCTCGCAAAAGGCCTGGACTCTCTCGCTAACAGGCCCAGGCTCAAGGAACGCGTTATGGACTTGCGAAAAAAGAAGTCAGAAAAGCCATGGCCGGCCAACGATCGAGATGTCGGTGTTATTCTCGTAGCTCACTCCATGGGGTTTGTATTCCACTTCACCGTCATCCCTTCCCATCCCATCCCATTGCTGACTTCAGCTCAGAGGCTTCGTGGCCGCGGACTCACTGTTCCTAGCTCTCAACGAAAGAGCTGCCAACGCAAGCGATGACGATCTCATATTCCCCCTCATTCAAGGCATTATAACCTTTGACACGCCATACAACGGCCTTGCACGATCCATGTTTGTCTATGGCGCATTCTCCAACTACCAAAAGGTCAACAGCGTCTTCAATGTTATGACCGCTTTATCCGCCGCTGCACCTGCTGGCCTCGCACGCTTGAGTGCTCGACGCGCAGCGACGTCCAGCGTGGCCGCCACGGGAAATCCCCAGTGGAAGACTTGGCAGTTGGTCGCCGTCAAGACAGGCACAGTTGGCGCCATCGCTGCTGGAGGTGTTGCCGCTTACATGAACCGCGAAGCCATCATGAAAGGCATGCGAAGTGTCAAGAACATCAACAAAGAGTCCGTCGTCGAAGGATACCGTCAAAGTATGGATGCTCTCGGACAAGGCCTGGCCTACATCAACCGCGGCAACGTGGGCAAGTCATTCGCCTGGCTCTCGGACCACTTCACCTTCGTCGGCGCCCTGCTCAGACAAAAGGAACTCAACCGTCGACTGGAGCGCATGGGAGCACTCAAAGGCATCGGGATCCACGACTTTTACTGCTCCCTTGGTGAAAACGGCTACTGGAGCGGAGGTTACTTTGTGCCCGAGAGAACCTTCTGCGCCGTGCCAGAGGAGAGTCATTCAGCGTATCCCCTCTTCGAGAGATGTGTCATGCCCAGAGCCGGCGACGAGATTGAGGCCCATCTGAATATGTTCAAGCCAGAGAGGCATCGAGGGTACGATGAAATGACGGAAAAGTCGGCCGAGCTAGTCAAAGAATGGTTCCTAAGCGAAGAAAACATTGTCGACGACCCTCAGTTCCGCGAGACACCTCCTGAAGAAGTCGCCGAAGAAAAGACGGCCCAGGAGATCCTAGAGAAGGACGCCGGTCAAGAGGAGGGAGGTGAAAAGGCTACCGACACAGATGAGAAAGAAAAGGAGAGCGAACTGCCCGACGAGTCTCCAATCGATATCGCGGCTGCTGCCTCTCTGGTCCCACTACCCGACGACGAGGGTGACTTGATTGGAGATGCAAGCCCCGAAAATGCCGACACTCCAGAGAAGAGAAACTATCTCAACTATCTGTTCGGAGTTGCGCAACAGGCTGGCACGGGTTTCAGCGATGTCAAGGGTTGGCTTCCGAGCAAGATGCCTCATATGCCCAACATGCCAAGCATGCCTAGTATGCCCGCGATGCCCAAGGTTCCCACTTCGGTTTCTTCGCTAGGAAATGTGTCAATGCCCAGTGTGAGAATTTTTTCCAAGAAGAATGACGAGGCTCAGGAAAGCGACAAGAAGGAGCCTGAGGACGGGGAGAAGAAGGAAAACGAAGAGAAAGGGGAAAGTCAACAAGAAAAACCAGGGGAGAGCAAGGAGGTACTGGATAAGGAGGCCAGCGAAAGAGAACCAAAATCTGGTTAGATGTACCATTTGTTCGTTACCGGGGCGATGTTCCTGTCATTCAAGAAGTTTTATAGTTTCAACTGTTCAGTACACATCTAAGAATAATAACGGATTGCGATAATATGCTCGGTAAGAACTAAACCAACATGCCCAACCACGCATCGTAACAGTACGCGGCTAAAGTAAACGTTTCTCTGAAATTTCGCCATCTTGGCGCAAGCCCCCGTTGTCGCATTTCCAGCTGAGGCAAAAGGGAATGCGCACTCCACAAGTTGCAGTGCTAGATGGTCCTATAGGCTGAATGTGACATTCTTTGTAAAGATTCTCCGGAAGCTGCGGAGACATCAAGGCCCTCGATTGGGCGGCGGAAGGCCTGTGCTTGACCGCCTGGGGCATCCAGGGCATCCATGGGGCACCGTTCGAGTTGATCTGGCTGCAATATTGACATCGCCTTTGAAGCCTCCAAACCCAACATATCTCAGACCTCTATTGTTATCTGTTGGCATCCCAATTGCCGGGCACGGTGGCTTTTCTCGCTCACCGCTGGTTGGCTGAGACACTTTGTCAGCGTCCCTCCAGGTGCGAGCACGGGCGTTTCAGTGGCTGAAACCCCCTGCCCGCTCATGCAGGCCGGGGCATGATTTCACCCACGACACCACCACCTGATTTCCCGCTTCCCCGCTCTCATGCCATGCCATGCCATCACCTCCTCGATCCCGATCCATCCTCTCACTGCCTCGTTCTTTGTAATACATACGCCGCTTCCTGCTGCCCGTCCTTCCCTTCCAGGCTCGGTACCGGCAGTCTGGCACGCCCGCGCCCACGCCCACGCCTGCGCCTGTGAGCGGACCTCCAATGTCCTCTGTTGGGTCTCCTCCCACTGGCCTGTCGCCAAGAAGTCGCCGCTCGTCGTCGATGGATCAGTCACCGCCTGGGCAGCCGCCGACCAATACCATTGAAGTTGTGAGTCTCTGCCGCCTGCAATGCAGGAAATGTATTCACACGCCGCACAGGACTCGGATCTCAACGATGCCGACTCTGCCTATCCCGAATCGTGAGACCGCATTCATCTCCCGTCCCGTAGCTAATGCAGGCTAACCGTGCCGTGCCGCCAAAGAGAGGCTGCAACTGATGGCATGTCGCTGAGGTCCTCAATCCTGAACTACAAGTGGGAGAATTCGCGACGTTACCATGCCTACAAAGATGGCTCCTACTGGTGCGCTGCGCTGCTGGGTAAAAAGCCTTTGTCGAGACCATGCTTGCTGACTTGGAGATAGGGCCCCTAATGACGAACAACAGCAGGACGCCGAAGACTTGATGTAAGCTGCCTGCCCCAATCATCCAAACACACCACTGATAAATCAAGGCACGAGCTGTACCGAGTCGTCCTTGACGGGAAACTATGCGAGGCCCCAATTGGAGATTATCCGCAAGTAAGTCTCCCTCTCCCTTCTGAGCCACCTGCTGTTGTACTAAACGGCCCTGCATAATGTCCTCGATGTTGGCTGCGGGACTGGCGTATGGGCCATGTAAGTTTGGCCACACAGTATCCAACGCATCCGCATGTTGACCTTGTCAGCGAATTCGCAGACGAGCATCCGTCTGCCGCCGTCCTCGGCATCGACCTATCTCCGATTCAGCCAAACTTTGTGCCGCCCAACTGCCGCTTCAAGGTCGACGACGCTAATGACGACTGGACATTTGGCGAGAATCACTTTGACTTCATTCATATCCGAGCCCTGATCGGCTGTGTCCCAGACTGGGTTGAGTTTCACAGAAAGAGCCTAAGGTAATGGCACGACACCTCCGCATGCTATTAATCCTACCATTGTTAAGAGTTTGTCCTCTAGGTCTCTCAGGCCCGGTGGTTGGGTAGAGCAGGTGGAATTATCAGCCATCGCTCAGTCAGAGGACAATACCATCAGACCAGACTCTCCGTTGGTTACCTGGAAGGAAATATTCGAGGAGGTGGGGAAATTGACAGGCAAGACCTTTATGGCGTGTGAGATCGCCGGCGATGCCATCAGAGAAGCCGGCTACGTCAACGTCACCGAGCGACGGATCAAGTTACCAATCGGCATGTGGCCTAAAGATAAGCAGCTAAAGCAGTGGGGTGCGTGGAATCGCCAGTATCTTCTTCAAGGACTGGAAGGTTTCTCCATCAGGGGGTTGACGGAACTACTGGGGGTATGTTGCTCACCCCTCCTGACTCAGTATGCAATCTGGACCTAACCGCAAACAGTGGAGCTTTGAAAGAGTACAAGAGTTCTTGGACGAGATGCAGAGGGAACTCCTGGATAGTCGCGTTCACTCATATCTTGAGCTGTACGTACCAGCACCTCTCTTAGACCCCTCTAATCATGACGGCCAAGAAAACCGTGGCATACCCGAACTGACAATGATACAGGTGCGTCGTCACTGGTCAAAAGCCCGAAGAATAGGAGCACCTGCTGGGCCTTGGTCCAGCATCGTAAACCAGAAGAGGAACATGAAAAGCAAAAGCAGTGTAGAGACCTCTGGCCCAGCAACTTGGCTGGCCGAGTCGACGCGTCACACCACCTTTGATACCCAAATAATTTGCCTTCCCCCCCCCTGGACCTCTCAGAAACGATGTTTGTGCTGGATTGTTGTAGACATCACAAAGGCTTTCGCCTTGACTACCTAGGCTCCAGACCCATTCCTTGACGTAGCAACTCAGACTGGTGAGTATCATATGGCAACAGTTGGGGTCGGTATTGACGAGTTTACGCATCTGACAGGGGTAGCATTGGACAGAAGCAGAACCGGAGTGCTAAATATCCACTCTCTTAACAATCTCCCTTCAGTGTGTCATGTATACTCCATGGATGTCGGGCTATGTAACAGGGTTAAAGGTACACGTCCAACGACTTTCTCGTTGACCGTCACTGACATTATCGCAACATTCTACAGCTCCGAACAAACCTTGGTCGAGAGGTTACATCGCCTTAGCATCTCATGTCAAACAGGATCAGATGGAGGGCGACTAAACCAACCGGTTCCAAGCTGGCTTCTATGAGATGAACTCGCGCACCGCTCTATGCGATATCTCTTCTCAGAAACACGGTCTTCATCTCTGGTGCTGCTTGATGGGCATCCCAGTAATGGTTATGTTGTGTATGAATCAGCCGGTAACCCCTCCGTTCATACCACTCATGGTTGGTCGTCTGCCGTCTGTCAGCTCGCAGTCTCAAAACGATGTAGCAAGCCATACCTTGGGTAGCTGCCCAGTCTCCTCCAAAGCCAACTTGTTGGAGTCATCCTTGTGCAGCGTGTCCAATGCCAACGTTGTAGCGCACAGCGGCTCATTGACGGCCATGGCCTCGGCGATATCCATGGCAGCACGGCCAATACCCTTGCTTTGCAAGGCTTTTGAAACGTAAAAGGTCTTGATCCAGTAAACGCCCTTTTCCGGTAGGTCTAGACCAAGATGGCCGGCCTCTACGTTTTCGTCATCTAGCGAGATGTGTCCAACTGGATAGATTGACTCCTGAGTAGGCGTGCGCGGCTTTGTTCGAATAGTAGTTGCCGTATCGACTAGTGGAGTTTTCTCCTAGGGACTGATCAGTCATCGGCTGGCATGAGCTCAGTGTATAGAAATGCGTACCGCTGGGAACTTGTCAAAGTGTAGCTGAAGGGAGTCCTTTGTACCGGCGTCTTCTGGCGATAGTGTCTATTTAAGAGTTTAGCCCACGGTCCGAGTCGAGATCAAAGAGTTGAAAGACTCACAATCCAGTAAATACACTTGTGTCCCGACTTTTGCTTGTCACGCCATTTCTTCTCAACCAGCTCCGAGTTCCATCCGCACTGCACCCGCTGTTCGACGAGTCTCGCGACGTGCTCTGGGGATTCCGGGTCCCAGGGGACCAGTTGGAGCTGATCTTGTCGGGTTGCTAGAGACATGCCGAAAAAAAAACTATAGGCCAAATCTTCAACTTGAGAGAAGATGGCTGATTAGTGTAGGTGCCTAGTCACGATGATGCCTCGCAAGGGATTCCGTTCAGTAGATGTAGTCGGCGAGTCTTTGCCACACTCTCAGCGTGAGTCATTAGAAAGGCGCGGAGGATATTTTAATCCGCCAAGGGCGCGCCTTGTGACATTTGGCCCAAAAGAGCGCAAGCGGAGGTGAATAGGGCTTCTCTGCCGCGTCGCACAGCATCCTTGGTGCAGCGAGGTACGAGAATCACTGTTTTTAGCTTCGACACTAGGAGGATTTTCAAGCCTTGGACTCAATAGTTTAAACCTGTCGCTGTATCAAAGGTAACACACAACCACCGGCTCGGATCTCGGATCCGAAGAAGCGACTCCACAGGCGTTCACGGCCGACAGGGTTTGTTTCTTAGCTCATCGCTTGAGTCAGGACGGCGACCCATACGTGCACCGCCCCGTACACTGCACCGCTGGGTCTTAGTCAGCAACAGCCCGCTATAGCTT